>JARHVA010002194.1:1235000-1240000 GCA_037957365.1 Torreya grandis
ATCATCTCATGGGTTTTGAAAAAATATATAGAGGATTTGTGATCATTAATTTTCTGACCTGAGGTAGTGATATAAGTGTCCAAGGTGAGCTAGAATGCCTTCGCTTCATGGCTTCTGGTTCTCTCGATAAGAGCTAACTCATTCCATAAGCTACATTGTTAAAGGTTATATATTATATGATTTTTTTTTTATCATGTTGATCTATATTAATCATTTATATATGAATTGATATTTCGTATATTGTTTGCAATGCTACATTTCATGTATATGTTATGTTTGTTTACTATGACATTGATATAGATTGATAATCTAAATTAGTTTGATTTTTTTAATACTTTATTATTTCTATTATTTTCTATACAATAATCATTGATTATGATTATTTTAGTATATGAAATTATTTAAATTAGTGTATGAGTATATGCTTTTTTATTTATGGCCTTTAGCCTCATGTGACATTTTATTCTCCCTTATATGTAGGCTTGGGCCTCATGTGACATTGAGTGTTATTATGTGTGTCATGGGCATGACATTGTGTGATTATGAGTGGATAAATATAGGATTGTTTAATGAGTTTTTAGAGTTTGAGGTGTAATGATCCATACCACACACCTCCATATTTGTGTGTAGTGTCATGATCCATATCATGTGCCTTATTCAATAAATTATTATTCAATACTTATGTTAGTGATTGCTATGACTACATGCCTAATTTTCATATCTATCTTGACATGAAACTTTTATGGCATGAACTACATGTATTATATATGCTTTGATAATCTATTCGTTATAATGTTGAAAAATTCTCCACATGATAGAATTTACTTCTAAATGACTACATTTTTTAATATAGCATGATGTGGTTAACTCTATTATTTTGAGATGAGTAATTCATAGGATACATCCCTCACCTAAAAAGGGGATAGTATTAGTGGCCTTCTCATAGATATTTAAGCCTTAATTTATAAACAATTCAAATTTTGGGACAGATTACATGATTCAAAGAGTTTATATTGGTTTAGATTATAAGTTTGGTCTAGAATATGGGACCTATATTTGTATACTCAAACATATTTGAAGGTATGTGTAATTCATCTACACACATTTTATAGGAACACAAGTGACATGTTTGTAGATACTTATAAATTGAGACATATTTTAGGGGCATATGCACACATTTTACATGAACATGATTTACATGTTTTCATATTTGAGAAAAATTAAGATATAGATGTATAAATTTATATATCAAGTTGGTATCAATTGGATTAGATCATGGGGCATGGACATGTTTCATGCATGTACACACTATTATAGTTTTCTAGTATGGCATCGATGGTACCTAAAAAGTAAATGCTTTCAATAAATAAGTCCATATGTATCTATTGATTCAGTTAAATGAGTCATATGGTTGAGGTTTAAAATGTTCAACAACATAGGCACTACTCTATGAGCCCAATATGTGGCTCCCCCCTTTCATTTCAAGGTTCTAGATTAGTTAAATGAGTAGTACAATTGAGGTTCAATGATGTTCAATGGTCTAGGAATTTATCTTCCCAACCCATGTAGTTGCCTTGTTACATAAAAATAGACATTATAACACAAAATATCCAAATGTTTTATCATGAAGCATAAATATTCAATTCTTCAACAAGGAAGCATCATTTGCAACATGCAAACATGGAAACATGGTTCACCCACATACATGTGTATTTGTACCTCACTTTTCAATTAAAAAAGTTTCAATTTCATTTTAAATTTGAATTTCATATATGGACATTAATTTTCACATGTTCATTTCATATTTTATTGGATCAAGATTCATATTTAGAACCTCCTCCCAAAGACTAAATATTTTGTGCAAACTCATTCACATCACTTTTTCATTTTAATCTAGCATTATAGTTCATTAAAATACTATAATAAAATGGGGAAATTTATAGACATTAAAATCTATTAATATACACATAGAAACATTAGTATTGACTTAATTTTACCTTACATGAATTGTGTGTACATAGATGGATCTTACATGCCATTCTCTCACATCCACATGCTTTCCATGGGTATGAAATTACCAATTTTATGTTACTTTCATACAATATTTACTTAATATATACATAACATATGCATTATCATACTTATATAATCTCTAGATCATCATATATACATAACTTAATTTCACACACAACTACTTCTTGATATCACACATAGAGATGGATTACAATTAGGTGTAATAGCCTCAACTACAACATATAGGTACTATACATGTATATTAATTTTATATAGGAACTACACTAATGTATTTTAATATTATCCAAAGATTTATAGTTTTATTAAGACACATATAGATACATGGTTCTTGATCTGAGGAAATATTGATCTAGTTTCTAGCCTTTTAAGCCACCTGCATCTAATTTCAGACTTGCATAAAACATAAACACACTAATTATTATAATCCATTAGGTCATTTATTTTTATAATAAGTGTAATTAATCAAATCATATTATACCTTTTACATTCATATTTTTGTATTATTAATATACTTTATACAACCTAAATTCATTCAAAAGTTCTATGTTATTATGTTCACATAATCAAAATAAGGTTAACCAATGCAAACACCACTCCTATAGCTATCTTTAATGTATCAACATTTACATGTAAATTTATACTAGAGTCTAAAAACATAATTGGTGTGTTAGTGATATTATTTTTCAAATATTTGAATGCCCCTTCACACTATGGTGTCTATTATATTTCTTGATTGTTCTTCTTAAAAAAAAACTTGTATGGGTGCAATGATCTATGTAGATTTATTTATGAACCTACGATGATATATATTATAAATTGGTAGTTTTTTGAAATCATTATAATTGTTTTTAAATGTTAATTTTATAATTATTTCAGTTTTAAAAATGTCCTTTAACCTTTCTTTACATATGTTATGTATCAGGAGCCATCCAAAAGGTGTTATGAAAGCACATTTATCTACATTAAATCACATATTAATATATATAAATATTTATGGAATCAATATCAATTATTTAACATGATCCTTAGACTATATATATTTTTTACAATCATCAAAATATACTTCTAAAAAATCATAAATGAATTCCCTAGATACATTCACAATTATGTGGCTAAACATTGCAGGTGCATTTTTTAGTCCAAATGGCATGATTGTATAATTAATGACCCCCATTTTACCACAAAATTTATTTTATATCTATCTTATAGTTTTATTTTTATTTGGTGGTACCCTAAGAAACCATTACTAAATACATATATGTCTCTGAATGTGACAATTTCTAACACCTCCTCCATGAAATGGTGTAGGAAATGTATCTTTTGCACATACCTTATTCAAATATTTATATTAAACATAAATCATTTTTTATCCAATTTTATTTATTTGTATTAGCAATGGACTTATATAAAATTAATCCTCCACTAGGGTGATTATACTACGTACTAATATTTTGTCTAGTTCTTTCTTCACTTTTACATTTACATTATGGTTTAAGTGGTATGGAATAATTTTAAATGGTTTCACATCTTATTTGATCTATATTTTCATATCCATAGATTATTAGTTTATACATTTTAATTTTTTAATTATTTTTTAGAACATATCCTCAAACTCAATTATAAATTCTATCATTTTATCAATTTACTCCTCGCTCAATAATTCCCTAAATTATCATTCTAATCTAAAACTAAATATTATTAATTTATCTTAATTGATTGATCATAGGGAAGTGTTATATGTTAATTTATCTCAATAAATTCCCACTCCCCTTATTTAATCTTTAATTTTAAATTTTATAGTCTATTTAATTCTTCATCATATTATTCTTTGGTAACATTTATATAGTGGGTTATTTACCTTTCCAATCTTATGTGGTGGAATAGTTTTTATATGGATGTCAATGGTTTTGTATCTATTTATATATTCTTTGTGATGAACCTATGGGATACAAATCATTTATGTTCTCATTCCCCTAGTTTTTATCTTGATCTTATTGAATTAGGTGATTTTGGTATCCTCAAACATGAGTAGGATTTTTTTACTTTCCTTAATGAATAATAGAGCCTTGTATATGAATCTCTAGAATTTGTTACGACCCCACCTTTTTATAATTTGTTTTTTTTTTTTTTAAATTGTTATTATTATTATTGTAGAATTAATTGTTGGTTGTTTATTTTAGTTTTATTACATGTATTTAATTTTTTTAGGTATTTAGACTACATGTTTAATTTTGCACTTGATAATTTTATGGACTATTAGTGTAGTTGATATTATTACAATTCTGTAATTGTTTATCAATTTTTGATATGGTAATATTGATGTAATTTTTTGGTTATAGGTACTATATTATGAGCTAGGTAGATGTTGGTAGTAGTACACCTAATAGCAAAAACCATTATAAGCATTCAAATAAGTCAAACATGTATAATTGGTTTTAGCTATGGTTTTCATCCCTTGGACATCTTAGTTGGTCACTGATTATTTCACTAACATGACATTCGTACTTGTTGAATTTTATTGTATTATATTTATACTTTTAATTTATTATCAAAAGTAATTATTTACCATAATTTGGTTTGTATCTGTACTATTTTATTCCACCTCTATGACTAACTCTAGCTTACTCCTTATGTGCAAAATCATGTTTACTCCTACACACCTATGTGGATCCTACTTGCTTAATTGGATTAATTACCTAGGACCTACCTAGACATACCTTTAACATTCCTTCAACCATTCTTATACCTTATAAAAACCTTATATTCTTAAGGTGGTGTCCTAGTTATTTGTGTCTTGGTTATAATTGTGTTGGCATAAACATTAACATTTAAACATGGCTTAAATTTTTTATTTTAATCGACATAGGTTCAATAAAATATTACAATTAATTGATTTATTAGAATTTATGTTGGCTGGTGATATAGATTATAGATGTTAGGATGTTAATCATATTTTTTAGCATTAA
>JARHVA010002194.1:1245000-1247500 GCA_037957365.1 Torreya grandis
GTATATTAATGACCTTGATAGAATTATAGAATTTCAAGGCATACAAGAGCTCACAAGTCATAAAAGACTCTTGGAGTTATAACTAAAAAGGGATGTTAGAAAAGGCTACACGCTTTATGTAGACTAACTACAAGAATTGTCCAAGGAAAAGGAGTTAGTACACACATATTTTTCTATACTGAGGGAATTCATGGATGTTTTTCCTAAGAAGCTACTTGGTTTATTGTCTAAAAAGGAATTTTATTTCTCCATTGATATAATTATCAAATATACCCGTACTTCTAAATCACCCTATCACATAAATGTGGTTGACTTGCAAGAGTTAAAAGTTTAGCTACAAGAACTTTTGGGTAATAGAAGAATTTGGCCAAGTGTGTCCCCTTGGGGTGCTTTGGTGGTCTTTATGAAGAATAAGGATGATAAATTGAGAGTTTTTATTCATTATCACTTGCTAAATAAGGAAATAATAAAAAACCATTATCCTTTCCATAGGATTGATGACTTGTTTGAACAAATGAAGGGTGATGTAGTCTTCTTGAAGATTGCTTTCAGATCAGGTTACCATCAACTGAGAATCAAAGAAGAAGATATTCATAAAATAAATTTTAGAACTTGATATGGACATTAAGAATTCATATTTATTCCTTTTAGACTAGTTAATACACCTATAGGTTTCATGAATATTATGAAAAAATTAATTTAGAGACTTCTTGTATAAGTTTATGATGGTGTTTCTTGATGACATCCTCATTTATTCTAAAAAAGAGGTTGAGAATGATCGACACCTTTGTTTAGTCTTGAAAATATTAATACAACATAAGTTGTATGAAAAACTCTTTAAATGTACATTTTATGAATCTAAAATTCATTATTTGGGTCACATTATTTCTAAGGCTATCATTATTGTTGATCTCAAAAAATTTAAATCTATTCAAGATTGGCCTACTCTTATCAATGTGCATGAAGTTCATATCTTCATGGGTTTGGCTAGTTAATACTGACATTTTCTTGAAATTGTTTTTAGTATAGCCTATCCCATTACCTCTTTTTAGTGCAAAGGAAATAAATTTTTGTGGGCCCTTTAGTGTGAGGAGGATTTTCATAGGATGAAAGTGCTACTCAAAACATCACCTATTCTTATCATCTTAGACCCAAATGATAATTTTGAAGTTTGGGCCAATGCTTCTAAGGAAGGATATAGAGGAATATTAACCCAAGATGGATAATTTGTGGCTTATGAGTCATGAAAATTGAAGGATCATGAAAATAATTATCCTATGCATGATACAGAGCTTGATACCATTATCCATACACTCAAATAATGTAAAAATTGCCTTATAGGAAAGCCTTTCAAGGTGAAATCTAATCACCATAGCCTTTAGTATTTATTTTCTCAAGATGATTTAAATGCATGCCAACATAGGTGGATAGAATTTTTGAGTAATTTTGACATGGACATATCATATGTCAAAGGCAAGGAGAAATGTGTGGATATTACAATAAATAGATTCACATACCTTACTGCCTTGACATTTTTATAAGGAAATTTCAAAAGTTTTATTTTGGAATAATAACTTGCTAATGAATTATGTCATGATATAGGATCCAGTTTAGCTGATGAGCCTTTAACAAATAGATTTGTTGATTTTTATATTGTAATAGATGGCCTTATAAGGAAAATAGAATTTATGTACTTGATTTGGGTGACATGATAAATTATGTGTTAAAATAAATGCATACAACTTATTATTCTCATCCAAGGGTCAAAAAGATGATGTATGAGTTCAGAAGGCTCTATTTTTGGCTTGGAATTAATATTGATGCTAAATTTGTAGTAAAATACTTAGAATTCTAGTGAGTTAAAGTTGAGCATTGCCATTTAGGAGTTTTTTTATACCCTCATGATATTCTAAGAGAAAATTGGACTTTATTCTCACTTTATTTTATTGTAGGGATGCCCAAATCATGTAGCAAGCATGATATTATCTTTATGGTAATTGATAAGGCCACTAAATTCAACCACTTTGTTATTGGAAATTTAATGGATGATGTTTCCATGTTTGTAGATTGTTTCATGAAAGAAATGGTTAGACTTCATGGCATACCTTAAGTGATTATTTTAGACTGTGACAAGTTATTTATTTCAAGGTTTTGGCATACATTTACTGCAACCTTTGGAACAAGGCTGAATTTTAGTTTTTCATATCATCGGAAAATGGATGGATAAACTAAAAGGCTCAACCAAGTAGTTGATGATATGATGGACATGTACAATATGGAACATAAAACTAAATGAGAATATTATCTCCATTTAGTAGAATTTACATACAATAGTTCATACCATTCTACAATAAATATGGTTTTGTTTGAAGCTCTATATGGGCATAACTATAGAACTCCTCTTAGTTGGGACATCTTGGAAAATAGAGTTATTTATGGACCTAATTTAGTAATAAAATATGATATTTACATGGAATTAATAAGGAAAAATTTAAAAATA
>JARHVA010002194.1:1252500-1465000 GCA_037957365.1 Torreya grandis
CATATTGTGTATAACTGATAAGAATGTGGAGCTTTGTATTCTAATGTAGGAATAATCTTTTTGTTAGATTACATATATAATTAGAGACATATTATGTTGTTTTGATTCAAAAATACATAGTCTAAATTTAATAATGTAAATTAGGTCAATAGTTATCTTTGATTTATCACATATATGTTGTGAATTCAATTACATAAGATGCATGGTATATTGGTTTATTATTTGTTTCTATCTATGCATAAACTATTCAATATTACTAGTTACTAGTGTGTGCAAAAACATAAACAAAATCCTCACTTCTAGAACTCATTTTAGATATATCTGGTTGTGTATAAAGTTATGTATGCTAAATATATCAAATCTTAAAATTATTACTTTAGTTTTGGCATTTCATATTAAATGAATTATAAGATAATCCATTTCCTTTACTTAAATCAAGATGTTTTGTAATTATGCATAATATTTATGCATAGGTTAGTTATGAAAATTAAATGAAGTTAAAAGACCTTAAATATATTTCTTGAATCTAATAATGCAATTATGAATCAATTAGATGATATGAGCAAGCTGAATATTGGTTTCTATTTCATTTACTATTGCATAAACATATGACTGAAACATACATTCTTGTTGATTTTTATCCCTTGAGTTGTATATGCTGCACTTTCTTTTATGATAGTTGAACATGATTGCCTTTATACCCATGTCTTTCCAAAAAAAATTGTAAAACTTCCTTAAGTAGAACATTTTATTTGGGTTCCAATCAACTCAAAAATTGACTGAATTCTACTACATGTGTTTGTGTTACATTTTATTGTATATCTCTTCCTACTCTCTTCTGGTTCATTTAAATACAAGATTAATTTTGTAATGTGATGGTTCATTATGTATGCATTTCCTTGATGATAATGGAAACATTTTATAAAAAACAATTGATTCCTTCTTGTATAGTTACCTAAGAATGACTTAACTATTGGATTAATACATAGATTCCTTTTCTTAAAATTATTAGATAATTAAGGATAAATTAAATTAGACACCTTGGATAAATTATGTCTTGTGCTCTCCTGTTTTATAATTTTACATTGTCTATGCCAATATAATGTCATTATATGGATTCATTTTTAGATTACCTAAAGGTTATTTGATGAATGATGATATTGATCATAACTATATCATTGATTGTTACTCTAAATAATGGTATCCATGTTTAATAAATGAATGTTGTATGATATATTAAACAAATGGTGAGGTGACTTTAAAGGCCATGAGGTTTTTATGATCTCAGCTAGTAACACTGTGAAACCTTGAGTTTAAGTCTATTCTTATTTTTATGTAATAATGTTTCTAATACATGATTGGTTATAAATTTTCATATGTTGAATTGATTTATGGTTGTTGATTATGATTTCTTGTCTAAAATTATTTTTAATAATGAGGTTAGAAACCTATAATTATTAGCATAAACCTATTTTAACCTGAATGATAACTTAGGATTTTAGAGTTATTCTTCTTGATTAAACTAATCCTTGAACTTAACCATCATCAAGCTATACTAAATTCCACTAAGGAGAGTCAGGTATTTACCTAGTCTTAAGGACCTAAAAATGGTCCTATGTGGAATTACTAATGTTACATATGGCACTCAAATCCTATCCATGTATGTGTACATTGATATTCTACAAACCCCATAAGACATATATTAAGGTAACACACTTCCCCATTACACCTTTTGTATGTATTTACCTCTACCTAATTACCTCAACTCATGTCCTTCAATTCTATTTGTGTGTATGTGAGAGCATTGAAATTTTATCACTTGCATCAAAAAGTGAGGTAATTGGGTTCAACATGTATCTAAAATATACTATGATATACAATTCTAATTTCTTGGGGGGTTGTTTTAGAATTAAAATTCCTACTAAAGTTAGTCTATAATTCTTCTCAATATCTAATTCCCTTTAAAATCTCTTAATGCATGAACCATGTTAATAGTATAATTTATAATATCTAATAAAAGTATTGTAACTAAAACCTATTGATCCCTAAAAGAGTATCACAGGTGGTTCTTAGTGTTTAAGAAACACTACTCATTTTTGAAATCAAATAATCCAATGTATGAGTTGTAGGTTGTGATAATCTTATTATCTTTCATGGAATAGAGGTAGAACAAGTGGACTACTTCACAAATTTATATTATTTGGTGGTTGGGAGCCATTGTGGCCTAATAGTTGATCTTTGATTTTGAAGATGATCTGTGTTATTTAAAGTGAATTATGCTTAAACTGAATTCTAAAGCTAAACCAAAATGAGTATTCAAAATGAAGCTAATCTAAGGTGAATTGATGAAAAATGAGAAAATGGAAGGGTAAGGTAGAAAAGAGATATGTTGATGATATTTAAACCAAACATTATGTCAAAGTCCAAGTTTCATCTAAACATGCATTTAACTAATATATGACATGAATTAGTATAAGCTAAAATCATATCATACATTAGGAAAACATCCAAGGATAGTATGAAATAGGGAAAATAAGGATTAGGTTCACTTTAAATATTCACTCCTATAAGCAAACAACATTAACACATATGCAAGAAAGGTAAAGAAAATGAAGTAAACCTTAAAACGTTCAACTAATCTAGCATTAACATAAATTAGCAATTATGCACTTAAAGAACACATACAAAATTTACAAGAACAATTAAAATAGGATAATAAGACCAAACAAATGAGAAAAAATCCATGGTAGCAAATCACACAAGTAAATATGGACAAACTTTGTAGAATTACTAGCTTATATTAATTTGCTCAAAAATTCTAAAATAGTTTTGGCTCAAAAAACTCTCTCTCCTTTTACAATTGACAATACCTTTATATATATATAATTCATGAGGTATGATGGTTAGTCATGTCAAATATTAAGGGAATTTTTCTTTTACAAATAATCTAGAACCTTTTTAAAGACTCTAAATGACTAACCTATAGGCAATGTACTTTACAAATTACACATGACTTTACAAAAAGCATATTGTCATTTAAAATATTTTACATGCTTAGTTATAAAAAACAATATCCCTAATTCAACTAATTAGGAGACCATTTTTCTGATATAGTCCCCTATTACTATTATAAGGTATTTATTGATCTTTGATGCTGCTCATTAATTACATTTAAATTGATCACAAGCTCCATAAAGAGTTAATCCTCTTGATCTACTAAATTTTTGAGATCTTTATTAGCCCTTTCTAATGCTTCTTTAAGGCTTTTGAATTCTTCAATATTCTCCTCTTTAGTAAATATCATTCCCATTTTAGAATTACCATTTATTTAGGATAATTGATTTTATCCTGTCTTTTTTCCATGTGTGAGGAATTTATAATTTTGTGAATTTTTAATTCACATAAATCCAGATTATTTTAGGTGTCACTCACCTCTTTGTTCCCCCTTAAGTTTTGGGAGTTACTTTCATGAATAACTCCTTTCTCCACATGGAACACACATCTCTTCTCTTTGTAATGGATTAGGACACAAGTGACATACACTTACAGGGCTTTTAGGGTCATAATGGGGTTTTATATAATGCCCATTTTCCTCCTCTAGCTCTATAAAAGATCTCTTCCTCTCCTCTTTTCTTCACTAAGAATCATTCAAATTTTCTTGTAATTAATGATATTTCTTGGGTTAAAATCATTTCATGGTGTCAAAGGTATGATCATTTTAATGACCATTTTTTAAAAGTGTACAAATTTTTTAAAGGAGAATTCAATATTTTTTTTGCAAGGGTTCTAACACTTGCTCCATTTTTAAATGAAAAATCTATTTTTTTATTCTTGTGTTTTTAATTGTGGATCCTAATAAAAATTTTTGAAGGAATTTCATTGAAACTTTAAAAAAAAATCATTTTATTTCTTTGAGATTTAACACAAAAAATATAAATTCATTTTTTTTAAAATCAAAAAAATAAAATAGAAGTTTTTGAGCTTTTATACACCTTTATATTTGTTTCATTTACTATTATTTTTTTAACCCTATTTTTATTGTAGATGGAAAGTGACGTGTTATTACACTTGGTGTATGCTCAATCCTTTAAAAAAAACATTTCAATTTCTTTTTAATATGTAACTATTCTTTTTTTAATTTTTGCTTCATCACTTTTTTAACATACCTTAAAAAAATTAATCAATTTCAAACTTTGTTAAATTACCTTTTTTGATTAATGTAAAGGCCTTTTCAAACAAAATCATCTCACATTTAGTGGAAGTATTTTAACCCAATAAATATCATTAATGATAATCATGAAAGTGAGATGAAAACAAGAATGCCTAAAAGACTAAGTTACCTCTCAAAAACAATATTAACATCCATTTTAATCTTGATTTTTTAAGTTTAAGGATCATAAACCCTATAAGCTTTAGATGATTCATCATAACTAATAAATATAAAAGTATCTACTTTAGAATCTAACTTATTATGTTTTTCAATTGGAATATGAAAAAATACATCACAACCAAAAAATCCTTTCATCCATGATCTTGGTGTTATCAGCCCCTGACCTCCCCTAGCTCTAACTTTTTACTTCATGCATTACTTGAGTGACTTTGTGTTTGAATTCATCATCAGTTATTAGACTAGTTAAGTTAAGTGTAGTGTGATCTTTAATTATGCTCCCTAATATGTATTCCATCATGTTCTATAACTACATGTCATCTATATGAATGTCTTCTAATTCATCAGACCATTTTCCTAAATTCATTATTTTATTAATTAATAACACCATGATTGTGTTCAAATGATCCAAGATTATGGTCTTAAAATTATGAATTTGATTTTTAGTCAAGATATTGATCAAATCCTTTATTTTTCCCCTTGAGCTCTACCATTGGTGAATTAGGGCTTTAGATGATGCTTCCTACTAGCTCAATATACATTGTCTAGCTTTGTTGACTTTAGATAATTGAACATATCATACAAGGTGTCTTTAAACATTTTGATCATTATATCTACAACTGATAATATAGATTATTTTTTCAAATTCTCCTTTTGTTGTTTTATGAATTTAAGGGTAACTTGAAATTATTCTACTTATGTTTGGGATAATTCAAGTACATTCTCCTCAAATATGGGGTTCTCACCAAGCCTTTATCCTACTACTGAAGTTAAACCAATGAATGTATCTATTTTCTAATACGTGATCTCTTCATCCCCTATCATGACCTTGTTTTCTATGACCCTTTGAAAACTAGTAGTTGTTGGGTCAAACTTCACACCAACTAATGTTTGAGTCACTTTAAGATATGGAATCTCAACTTGTGCTTTACTTGACTCTCGTAAAGTAGTCATTATTCTTTCATATTCCTTTTATAGATCCATGGCTTGACCTCTTCATGCATTAGGATATTGATGGCCTTCATCATTACCCAAGGGTGTTATGTAGTAGGTATTTTATACAATTTATCATAGATGAACCATTCTGGAATGGTTAGACCATGAATTAAATTTTCTTCATTAAATAGGTTGACTTAACTCAAAGGATGAGTGTAGGTAACCTTGGGATTATTGGTTTTCACTTGGACCATTACTAGCTTAGCCTTTATTTTAGGGGTATACAAAAGAACCAGGTATAATATTTCCTTCCCATTTTTGTCTTTTGCTTCCTCTATCAGTATCTCTTCTGCACTAAACCCATAGTCACTAGACAACATCTTTAGAACATCTTCCATTATTTCACCAAGATCTAATGTGACCATGTGAATTTTTTTAATAGGTGATCTTGGTTCTTCTACCTAAGCTAAAGAGGATACAAATTCATCAAAACTCATTTATTTTGGTCTTTATTCAACTTATGACTCAAGTTTGGGATACTTTTTTGATTAAGATGGAGGTCTGGAAGGTGCACCACTTAGTAAATGGTATTTCCTTAGC
This sequence comes from Torreya grandis, assembly GCA_037957365.1. Lineage (NCBI taxonomy): Eukaryota > Viridiplantae > Streptophyta > Pinopsida > Cupressales > Taxaceae > Torreya > Torreya grandis. The sequence goes on from JARHVA010002194.1 coordinate 1,258,424, forward strand.
CCTAATTACCATATGTCATCATCAACCTTTTTCCCCTCAGCATCCTAGAATAAATTTTGATGTTGTGTTTTTTCAATCTCCTAGTGACCTCAGAGAATGAAGATTCTTTTATGTAAATAGGGTCAAAAGCATTAGGTTGATGATCACAAGGCACATTTATTCCTTTAGCCTTAAAATGTTCCTTAACTTTTAGACAAGGGTCACATTATTTGAGCTCATGTATTTTTAATTGAAGGATGTTCTATGTATAGATGTTACTTCAATATTTTCCCTTTACTTGAATATGGTTCTCCTAATAGTTATTGAGAGGTTTTTGAGGAGCCCTTTCTTAATGATTTTTTGTAATCCATCAATCTCAAGGAATAATTGATATGCTACCCCTTACTCTACTATCTTATTAGGTACATGGATGGGTAGTGTGAGAGGTTGGCCCTAAATTCCTTTAATTATTATGACCATGTAGTTTGGATATGTCAGGAATCTAGAACAACAAACTGCTCTGATACCAACTATTAGGAACCCAAAGAAGCACAATTGATTACCATGTACAAGCAACTAAATGCAAAATTTAACCAGAAGTAACAAGTAACTAGAAATAGGAACAACATAGAATATGAGAGACAATACCCAATTGTATTAAATACTCTTCCAAAAGGAAATACAACAAAGAAGATGCCAGTCTTCTTCCTTGCACTCCTCTAGGGCTCCCACACCTCTAGGGCATAAACAATAAATCTCTTCAAGAGCTCACTCTCTCAACTACGGTCCCAATAAGTAACTCACACACAGAGTTGTTGTTCACCTCCACCAGTTAGTAACAATATTACCAGTCCACCAGTCAGTAACAATACTGCCAGTCCACCTGAGTACTCAAAATTACTCCAAGTCTGAGTATACACACATACTCCAAGTACGCAACATACTCTAAGTAGATCTCACTTGATCTTGCTCCTTGATATGTTGTTGTCACCTTTGATCTTACTACCCTATAGATCTCCTTTGACCTCACACACACACACACACACCTGAAAATCAATGATATTACTTACCACATGTAGATCTCCTCTTGATCTTGCACACCTATAGACGAACCTGATCATACACACTCGGCACCCCTGTGGAACTAGGAGGATCTACTTTTTCTCTCTTCACACTGAAGGAGCTAACCAAGCTCAACTCTCAAACTAACACACTTTACAATACAACCCATGAGTCTATTATATAGATCTCATGAAAAAAATAATTAGACATCCAATTAAAATAATTAGATCCACATCTCAAGACTAAAATTAGCCTTTTAACATGTAAACAACTGGTTTGTTAACTAACTATTCATCAACTAGCAGTTTTAGAACTACACAGGCGACTGACGTTGGTCCTTGCTAGCTGGAGATGATCGATGTCTACCGATACCTAACTGATGTCAGTTGCTCTACTCACTAGATATGACTAATGTCAATTGATTAGACTAACATCAGTTGCTCTGTAACTCAGCAACCTCTCAACAACCTCCTCCATGTCTACATCAGTGAAGCTTTTAGCTCCACAACCTAACAATCCCCCACTTGGAGATAAATAGCTGCACTGTACCTATACCTATACACCATCTAATTTGTTTCCTAAATTATATCCCTCTTCAAGATAAATCTTGAAGACCAACCACCACACATCCTATGGTGCAACTCCTATCATCCAAGTAACCTGCCAAATCTAAAGTGCCTAACCCTGCATAGCAAGAATCCTTGTTACTGGTCCTTCTTAGATACCTGAGAACCCACTGAACCACTTTCCAGTGCTTCCTTCCTAGATTGGCCACAAACCTACTGAAAACTCCCACTACTGGGGCAATATCAGGGAGTACACATGTACTCAACCTCATCATGTGATTAGGGACCTTGTTTTGTGAACTATCCATCCATAGGTGCGGTTGCCATTTTACATCCTGCATTGCCTTCACACAATCATCCTGTGACAACATCAACTTGTAATCTTCCCTATCTCTAGGATACTCATGCCATAGAATTTCACTACTCCTAAATTCTTCATGACATACCACTGAACTAACTTTACCTTTAGCTCAGTAACTCCCTATATGTATGCACTTGCAACAAACACATCATCCACATATAGTGACATGATAATGTAGTGACCATTATCCAACCTAGTAAAGAAACACACAATTCTTACAATGACATTGACTAAAGCCATGCTTTGTCATCCACTTGTCAAACCTGTACCACTATCTTGCAGCTTGCTCAAGACCATGTAACTTGGCCTTCCGTCTCACGTGTCCATTCTCTCTATTCTTTAACCAAGGAATCCATTCATCTTTCAGTGCTTTCTTCTAGCTGGCAACCCTACCAAATCTCCCATTTGGTTCTGCATCTTAGGAATCAAATTCCTCATTCATATCATGCTCCCACTATTTCCTAGATCCTTCCTGCTCTATAATGAGCAATGAGTATAAAGAAGAGGAATAATGAATTTGAGGCTTACATACCCTTTCAGTCCTCCACATGGGTGTTTGAGACTCTTTGATAGCTTGTTGTCTACCCAAAATCTATTCTAGTGACCGACCTCGGTCACCACATAGTCTGCATCTGACTGACGTTGGTTCCATGTGACTGTCCTGGTTGCTGACACCAATTATCCTACCGATGTCAATTGCCACCTACTTGACACCACTGACTTTGCCTATCTGCACATGACCGACATTGGTGCCTATCTATTCGATGCTAGTTTCCCCTAGCTGACATTGGTACCTGTGTTTTCCTTGAGTGATGACTTTTTACCCATGAGCTTACTTTGAATTGAACCCATGTCTAAACTGCCCTACTTAGAAGTATCCAGCCCCATCTATTGATCTATGTCCATCACCTCCTCCAAGAACACCAAGGCTTTCCGGTTCTTAAGTTTTTCAAACACATCTTACTTCCTCTTAAGAACATGCATCTCCTTCTTGCTCATGTGACCAAGCCTACAAAGCCACGTCTTCACAATAGAAGAAGAATCAATAATACAAACAAGTAGATAAAGAGTACCTACTTTCTTAGAACATGCTAATTCAAGTGCATCCTTGGTAACATTCCAAGAATCCATTGTGAGAGTTCCTATGCATCTCTCATCAACCAAATTTCCTGAAGAAATTAGCCGCATCTTCAAGACTGGGACCTGCATGACCTCTTTCAACACCCATGTGTTGGCCATCTACAATTTCAGCAACACTTCCCCTTTGCCAATACTTTGACAAGGCTCACCAACCCATAAATAAATCTTTCCAAAGTCTCCATGGACCTTAACATGGAAAAATACTCTATTTGGGGCTGCATGGAAAGAGGCAATAAAATATATAAAATAAGATTCTACTTTATCCAAGGAACATCCCAGAACATCATGTGCAACAACATCTACTTCTTCAATTCCTTCATGCTGATCTTCTACCAACTAACAATATTTATTTACCTGCTCTTTCTTTCCATAACACCGTAATTGACCATTCATGATTTTCAATTCCTCCATTATTAGTGTACTTTCTTCTGCCATTGCTATACTCCCACTCAATCATAAACCCCTGAGAGTGACCTATAATCAAACACAAACCTGCTCCCTGCAACCATAGCTCTGATACCACTTGTCAGGAATCCAAAACAATAAACTGCTTTGATACCAACTGTTAGGAACCCAAGGAAGCACAATTTATTACCATGTATAAGCAACTAAATGCAGAATTTAACCAGAAGTAACAAGTAACTAGAAATAGGAACAACATAGAATATGAGAGACAATACCCAATTGTATTAAATACTCTTCCAAAAGGAAATACAACAAAGAAGATGCCACAGTATTCTTCCTTACACTCCTCTAGGGCTCCCACACCTCTAGGGCATAAACAGTAAATCTCTTCAAGAGCTCAATCTCTCAACTACGGTCCCAAAAAGCAACTCACACATAGAGTTGTTGTTCACCTCCACCATCTAGTAACAATATTGCCAGTCTACCAGTCAGTAAAAATACTGCCAATCCACCTGAGTATTCAAAAGTACTCCAAGTCTGAGTATACACACATACTCCAAGTACACAATGTACTCCAAGTAGATCTCACCTGATCTTACTCCTTGATATGTTGTTGTCACCTTTGATCTTGTTACCCTACAGATCTCCTTTGACCTCACACACACACACACCTATAAATCAATGATCTTAATTACCACATGTAGATCTCCTCCTAATCTTACACAATCTGCAGACCAACCTGATCTTACATACTCAGATAGAACCCTTGTCCTTGCCTCACCAAGTCCTTATGATTCTACCATACTAGTACCTTGGTGGATCTTCTACCTGATCTTGCACACCTGCAGACCAACCTGATCATACACACTCGGCACCCCTATGGAACTAGGAGGAGCTACTTTTTCTCTCTTCACACTGAAGGAGCTAACCAAGCTCAACTCTCAAACTAGCACACTTTGCAATAAAGCCCATGAGTCTATTTTATAGATCTCATGCAAAAAAAATTAGACATCCAATTACAATAATTAGATCCACAGCTCAAGACTAAAATTAGCCTTTTAACATGCAAACAACTAGTTCATTAACTAATTGTTCATCAACTAGTAGTTTTGGAACTGCACAGGTGATCGACGTTGGTCCCTACTACTGGAGATGACCGATGTCAATTGATACCTGACTGATGTCAGTTTCTCTACTTACTGGATATGACCAACATCAGTTGATCAGACTGACGTCGATTGCTCTGCAACTTAGCAACCTCTCAACAACCTCCTCCATGTTTGCATCAGTGAAGCTTTTAGCTCCATAACCTAATAGGATATAGCCATATATTTATTATGGACTTAATTAAATTTTTTATCAAGGGGATGACTCTTGACATTAGATTCCCAAAGATGGCCTCAGTTAGAATTAGATAAACATAGTCATAAATGAAGTAGATGTGGTCCATATAATTGAATATATGTAATTTTGAATAATATTATGAAATTATCTGAGTTCCACTAGGTGACCATTATTTTAGGTTGGGAATATTTGTTTTGGAAAGAAGGGTGTTTAGAATGTATGACATCATATAAAATTGGGTTTTAGTCCTTTTCTTGATTGTAAAAATTTGCCTACTTAAATAGGTGTTGGTTACTTCATCAAGAGGAAAGGTGAGTTGTTTTTCAACCATAAAATAGACCAAGGGCACTAAAACTTTGTCCATATATGTAGTGGTTGAATTTACACATAACCTATTCATCATGGTCATGATCATCCTGACCCTAGGTCTAAATAGGCTGATGGGGATGTTGTTATTGATGTTTGAAAAAACTTCATTCTTGGAATACAACCACTAGCTAAGGATGGACTTTAAGTCATTTTCCTTGGCCCAATTATTGATTATGGTTAGGTTTACTTAGGATTTGGATTTAGTAAATTTTTAATAATTATCAAAAGGTATGGGAGAGATGTAAACTATACTTTTGTGAGTATGTTCATTGATTATCATGCCCTTATAAAATTTACCATCTTTAAAAATAAGAACAAGAACATCAATACAATGAAGTACCTCATGCTTGGATATTGCATAGTAGATACTAATCATTTATATATTAACTATGTCATAGTAGAGATTGTTTCTAGACATGTTCTTCTCCTCTTCCTTAGTAATGGCGTGATGTTCTTCAATGGTCCACAAAATCTTGGACCAATTATTATCTCTTGTGTTTAGAGCTATGGCATTAAAATGTGTGTCCTTAAAAATCCTCCCTTCTACATCTAAAGTCAAATAAAGTTCCACATCTTCCCTTGAAACACCTTTTTCGGCTACCATGGCTGTGAATTTGTTAAATTTCTCACTAGTGGTCTATAGTTCAATTTTCGATTGAATTATTTTTACACAAATAACAATCCAATCTTCTTTGGATTTATTATAATGATCACATAGTCAAATTAGGGTTTTTGTATGTTCTTAGGTATTTTATGAATGTTTTATAAATCTTTAATGGTGGTAGCTTGTTAAATTTAAAAGTTTCATGCCTTAGATCTCAATTGGATTGCATATTTATACCTTTTCATTTCCCCAGTCCACAAAATCTTTAACTTGGCATATTATGCTTATGTGGATATGATGTGGCATTACTGTGGGATCTAACTCATTAATATTTAAAATATTACCATTTATCACTTATGGACATGTCTCAGTACTTTATTTATTTCAAGCCCTTTTAAAATTATGCCTTGTCTTGCACCATCAAATCTATTTTCATGGATCAATGTGGTTCATTAATCTTGATCTGAGAAATCAAAATACATTAGTTACTTTGCTATATTCCTTGTGGTTATGACACTTGTAACTTTTTAATTCATCCTAATCTTTATTAAAATATTAACATTGATCTCATTCTATTAGATCATCTTTACCCAAATGAACATGTTCCATCCATCTTAAATGATTGGATCATGTTCCTTGTTCTACATGCCCTTGATCAGAATGTGTCTACAAGTTTGCATATCATTGATGTTTGACATATGATTGGGTTTTCATTTGTGACCCATGGTTGTGCCACATGTCATCTATGTATTCATTAATAAATTTTCAATCTTCATTATACACCACTAGTTCTTGTTTGACTAGATCAATGCACTTAATTGGATCTCAATCTAAAGGATGGAATGCCATTGGCTACTCAATATTTTTTCACTAAAATTATGAAACTTTTCACCTTCTCACTTGTCTAGAGATTTGTTAAAGTTTTAACTCAGTATATGTCATTGATCAAAATGTGTATGCTCAGCCACATACCATCGATATTTGAGGACATGATCAAGATTTAATTATCCATTATAGGCTTGATACTTGGCATCTCTACACTATATTTAAGTTCATTTAAATTGTCAACATTGATCTCACACCACCATATCATCTTCAGATGATCAATCACACTCTATTGGATCATCTTTTGTTATGTACCATTATATCTTTGGTAGGTTTCACACAATGGTGACACTTATCACCATCTCTCTTGTTTTATGGATCTATCAAATTTTTGACTTAACACACATCATTAGATCAATATTGATTAAAAAAATGCACACTATTTATCTTGAGGTCAATAAAATAAAACTAAGTTAGGCTCAAGGATTATGGGGAACTTAGGTTAAATATTTTAGAATAAGGTTTAATTCATGTTTATAAACATTATAAAACCTTAGGATAAATTTTTTAGGCTAAGTTTCAAAGCATAACAAAGGGACCATGTAGTTAATTAGACCACGTTAATAGTAAAGAACTAGGTGGGCTCGGGACATAAAAGGGATAAAGCATAAGATTTTTAGACTAAAGTTTGGTCATGTTAAGAAACATGACTAAGCCTTATGATAAAATTTGAAATAAGTCTATGGTGCAAATAATTGTTCTTGTGTAAATTTGAATTTAATTCAAAAGGGACCTAGATTAAAACATTAGACTAGGGTTTTATCATGACTTAAAATAGATTGAATTATTATTTGACAAATCAAAGGCTAGTAAAATATCAATTTAACATTCAATCATAAAACTCTAAGAATGTTCATTCCCCAATGATATTCTATTTAACCTACATTAAAAAAATATAAGAAACAATCATTAGCAAAATTAGAAAGGGTAAAACAATAATCATTTGAAAATATATCAAATAATCCAAATAATAACCATGTGTGGATGATCTTTAGATAAAGCTAATGTGAAAATATGCTAATGATACTTTGATCAAGTGATTTTTCATCTTTAAGGTACAAATTTTCACAATTTGAAATAAGGTTCTCAATTTTTCAGAAATGGGGGTATGTTGACCTCAAAAAATTGTGACTTTTGGAGGAACATAGAAATATGCTATAATTCAAAGACATTAGTTTAAAGTGATAACTAGGTTACTTATTCCACTTGATCATGCACCATTATTAAGATTAATTCATGGTTAAAAAAAGTATTGCACATGCAAAATTAGGATCAAACATCAAAATATAGCCATCTTGTGTATGTTTTGATTCCACTTATTTATTGCCATAGGATTTACAGAACATCTTCCAAACTCATAACTTTGACCATTAACATTGAATTATAACATATTTAGATGCTCATTAAGAATCATGATTTAACTCAAGGAAGGCTTGGCCATTGTTATACTACTAGTTAGACATCCATAACCTTGATATAAATACCTTTGGATCCACTCAAGGCCTTTCTCCACTATCAACCAAGTGTCCATAACCCTGGTGGAGTTTACAAGAATCATCTCTACTCAAAAAATTATTTTAGTTTTTACACTAAAGTGCTTGTTTTTATATTTTTTAAATCATTTTGAATTTATAGCAAAGGTTGGGAACCAAATTAGCTAGGTTTTCGGATTTTTTAAAATGTTTGATCTTTAGACAATCATACTTGTCTATAAAATTTGTCCCAGGAAACTAATGTTTTTAAAGTCCAAACATGAATTTATCCTACTGACTCAATATTTCACCTTATATGTGCAATCCTTCATAGAACTAAGATTATATTAGAAAAAGGCTTAAAATATCAAGGAAAAATTAATCTACTTATTAGTCCTTACTAATTTTTCTAAATTATAACTTCAGTCTCACATTTCAACAATTCATGATCAACCAATGCTGAGGGGACATACCTACATTCCTAAACTATGAAGTTTCCTAATAAGTCATATAAATTTTAAACTGAGGGTTGTCTAGAATAGAATTCTTAAAATAAAGGGAAAAAAAAGGAAAAAAAAACACACCAAATAGAAATCAAAGGAAATAAATGAATAGATATATACACACACTATGTATAAACAAGGGATAATAAGGAAATGAAAGTAAAGAAACTAATCTAAAGCCTACCTTCACTAACTATAACTAGTCTTGCAGTTCACTCCATGAAGACTTCAAGTGGGACAATAGAGAAGTAATGTTTCAGGTATTTCCCATTGGTTGGAAATATGAAATCTACTCCTTGCAAGTATTTTAGTTTAAAGATGTTATCTCCCAGGGTCTTAGCAATCTGATATTGACCAATCTAGAGAGGTGTAGAATTTCCATGTTTTCCTTTTAGTTTTGAGACTTTATCCCAAATAACTAATAGATCTCCTTATCTAAACACCTTTATCTTTGAATTCTTGTCAAACGACCTACTAACTATGGTTTGATGTCTGCTAAAATTGGAAAAATCATCTTCTATTGCATCTTACATATGTATGATGTCAAGTAGACTTGAACATGTAAATTATTGATCCTCCTCCATGTAATCTTGCATGAACTTGTATGTTGACATCTTGATGTTAATGGTGAATATAGGTTCTTGATCATTTACTAGAAATAATGGTGATGCTTTGAGAGATTGCTTAACTCTAGTTCTATTTTCCCAAAGGGTATACTTGAGTAATTTGTGCCATGTTATTAGTTTATCAGCTACAAACTTTGTTATGATTTTCATAAAGTTATTGTTTGTTGATGCAGATACTACATTGCCTTGGGGGTAATGGTTTGATGATAAATTGAGTATAATATTATTGTCATATGCCTACTTAGTCATCTCAATGGATACAGATTCATATCCATTATCACAGACTAGAGATACTAGTGTCCCAAACCTTGTACATATGTTTTCTTTCAAGAATTTGATCACCTCTTCAGTCCTACATTACTTAGTTGCCATTGATTTAGTCCATCTTATGTAGTAGTCATAATATACTTATGAACTTTAGAGGAATTGGGGTTGATAAAACCTACAAAATCCACTTCCCATTGGGCAAAAAGTTTATCAATAATCACTATCTTTAATGGCATGGCTACCTTAGACTCTTTAGGGTTAAAGATTTGACATGAGTGGCATTCTCTCACATGCTTGTGAGCATAAATAAATATAGTAGGATAGTAGTAACTATCTCTATGGATATTTTAGGATGTTTTATTTCTATATGGAATTCCACTTCCAAGGTTTTCATAGAAAGTGCTCAAGATCTTAGCTGCCTCTTCCTTGGAGACACATCTTAGGTAAATGCCTTCAAAGTTATTTCTATATATTACTCCATCTTTGATCAAGAAATGGGATACCTTGAGCCTTAAAGCTCTCTTTTTTTCTCTATTTAACCCTATAGGGTAATATCCATTGATTAAAAATGAAAAATAAGATCATACCAATCATTGGATTGAAAGATTTATTGATCAACCTGCATAGCACTCAGTTTAAGATTAGTATTAATTAACTAAATTAGACCTTGGCATATTACCAACTTGGTAGTCTTAATTTATAGATCATATTCTTGAAGAACAAATATCCACTTACCTCTCCTTTCTACATGTTCACATTAGATAGACATTATCTTAATGGTAGGGTCTGGTAGAATTGTATGCACTTTATTCCTAACGATATAGTGCCTGATTTTTTTCACTATTTTGACTAAATCAAATGCTTGTTTTGAAATCAACTAATAGTTCAAATAAAAAATTTAAGGTTAGTATTCATTAAATAAATGGGGTGATCACACTTATCTATCTTTTGATTTAGGATAATAGTTATTATATGATCAAAGCCAAAGGAATAAAGGTAGAAATCATTAGTGAAATATAGACTTATCAATACAAGCGCTTTTCCAATTACTTCTTTGATGTCTTTGAAATATTTCTTGGTCTCCTCCATCTATATGATCTTGACATCTTTCTTCAACATGTCATTTAATGGATTCACAATCTCTATAAAACCAAAAAAGAACTTTCTTACAAAGTTGATTTTGCCAAAGAAAGACTTCAATTCCTTCCTACTATTAGGGGGTTGTATATTTGATATTGAATTTACTTTATCCAATTATATATAGATCCCCTCCTTGTTTATGACATGTCATTATATATTTCCCTTAGTTACATAAAAAGAGTTTTCTTAGGGTTGAAACAGATTTCATACCTTCTACATCTCTCAAATACTTGTTACAATCACATAATGTGGTCATCCATATTTTTATAAAAGATTATAAATTCATCCATGTAAATTATAATGCACTTACCTATGAGATCTTGGAATACATTATCCATTTCTCTTTCAAAGGTTGAACCTATATTGATTAATCTAAAGGGAATTCTTTTGTAGGTAAAAGTGACCCACTTAGTAATAAATATAGTCTTAAATCTTATATTCATTGCTCACTAGTACCTAATTATACCCTAAAAATACATTAAGAAAAGGCATCATAGATAAACCATAAATAATTTGGATTACTTGGTTAAGAGAAGGTAGGGGTAATTATACTTTCTAGATGCTCTATTCATATTTCTAAAGCTAGTGTACAATCTGATTTCACTATTTTTCTTGCTAACTAGCACCAAGTTAGCTACCCAAGTGGAGTGTCTAATGGGAAACCTTATCTTATAATCTAGTAACTTCTTGACCTATTTTTATATCATTGGTTCTATGATGGAGTTCAATGGACATTTTTTTAACTAAAGGGTTTATAGGATTCTTTAAGAGGTATGGTGTGGGTTATGACTCTAGGATTGGAAAACTTTAAGTCATCATAGGACCATGCTATTACATCTTTATACTTGGTCAGTAGATCTTTAGCTCTCTTGTTTTCAATTCTTGTAAAGGTTTAAACAATTATCACCAACTGACGTAGAGCTTGGGAACATAGGTTAATCGCATTATAGTCCTTCCCTTCTACTTTTGGAATCTTGATAGTCTCAACTATTTTATCTAAATAAAATAGTCTTTCTAAGGTTATCATTCATTTGGGGATCTTATTATCACTCAAATGAATGACCTTGTCATCAAGCTTGCCTTCAAATTTATCATCATCAAGGGTATTTTAATTGATTTCATCAATGATGTGAGCCTCAAATACTCCTAAGATAGTCATGAAGTCTATGATTCATTTATCATCACTGAATACTTATAATTGGTTGACATTTTTTTGCATTGAGGGACATGGGACTAATGAAATGGTAAGGTTTTGTAACTTGAAATTTTTATTAGGCATAAGGTTGGCTGTAGCTGAAAAAAGTTCATCAGTAGCCTTATTTTCTTCCTTAGTGACTGACACAATGTTAAAAGAATAAAAACACTCAATTAAGTCCCATACTCTAAACTTATACTTCTTAAGATAGGATAACTTGCATTGATATCTAATTTTGACCTGATTAACTACTAGTTTCAAATCACCAAAAACTAATAGTTATTTGACCTTATGTTTGATTGCCAATTGTAATCCAAGAATAAGTGATTCATAATATATAAGATTGTTAGTGCATGATAATTGGAATTTTTAAGAGGAATTGTATTCCATCCTAATGGGATTGATTAACACCACCCATACTCTAGAACCTAATTTACATCTAGAACCATTAAAATAGAGCTTCCATAATATAGGCATAACATGAGAAGTTTTAGAGTTACATACCTTTGTGGTGTCAAGATTGTAAACACCCAAATCTAAATTAACCATGTTCACCCTCTAATTGGTTGCATTATATGCAGTGATCATATGCTTCATCTTGGGCTCCCTCTCTATCCCAATCTAATTGGGAACTTCTTTCTAGGTTAACGAACATGTGTGAATAGTTAGTTGACATGTAACCATTCAATGATCTAGTCCAGTACCAACTTAGTAGCATTATATGATTCAAGAATATCCACCTATTGGATTTTAATGAATTTTTGGATCCTTGGTTTAGAAGCAATCTACATGTGAACATTCAATAATTCACTAATTACATTGACTCATGATTTATCTAATTGAGTCACAACCCTATCAGACTTAAGTGGAGTCAAACCTAATTGTTCAAAAATACTTTAGGGCATAAGATGTGTAGGTGCACTAGAGTTTAACAAATAATTATGCAAATTCTTACCAAAGATTCTGATTGTAAGTAGGAAAGGTGGAACATCTTCCTTATTTTTATGTATTGTAACATTATCATGTGCAACCTTTTGAGACTTACCAAGCTTCTTAGATAAATATTGTAACAATAAATACGTTTGCTCATTAATCTGATTCAACTCATGCAAAGTGATGTTAGCTTTGATTTTTTTCATGTCCTCTACTATATTATATCATATTGTAATAATTAGATGCATCATTACTATTTTTGGAAGTACTTCCCTTCAAAGGCTATAGATTGTTATCTGATGTAGTACTAGGAGTGTCAAAATTATTTGGAGTTGAGGTAGTCAAAGTTTATTTTTACTCCCTATTTATTAGAGGATAGGTCTTCTTTAAAAATTTCTAAGAATCAAGAATCTCTTTAGGTATATCCTTAATCTCATTCTCTTCTTAAAATGGGGACTCAAATGTTTCCATGATGAGAGTTGAATCAAAATATCTAGATGACCTTGAATAACTTGAGGTACCTACACTATTGTATTTATTAGGTAAAAATTTAAAAGTATCTATCTCTTTCTAAAAATATTAAAAAAACATTGCAAAAATCTAGACAATCTAATTCACCATGCTTTGAAGTAAAATGAACTCTATAAACTACATCACTAAGATTATTGTTAGGTACATTCTTATTAGTAGATGACTCATTGTTATGATTATTTTTTTTATTATTTTGAAACCTTTTTAAAGGCATATTAAATATCTAGATAGAGAAGTTCCTTTTAGATCTTTCCCTAGTATTGCCAACTTGTTTTTGTAGCTAAAGGAAATCAATGCTTAGCTTTTGAACCGTCTTCAAGATAAAGTCATTATCACTTTTTGGATTCTCTAAATTATGCACTTGGGAATTATTACCAACTATAGGTACCAGAGTTATTTGGTCTTATGGATGAGATCCACTAGTATCATGGTTTAATAATCCTAGGTTTTGGTTAAGATGTGCATGGCTCAAAGGCAATTGGTTTAGAACTGGAAGCTGATTTAAGATAGACATATTTTGATTGGCATTGGGAATGACATTCAAAATACATAAATTTGGACTAATGTTGGGAATATTGTATGCCATTTTGCCATGGGGTTGCATATGATCATAGCTTTAACATAAGTTAGGGATAGTGTATTAATTATTTGAATATATCTTTTGAGAAACACAAAAGTCATGGGATCCAAGGCATCCTTGTAAATATTTAAGGATAAAGCTTCATCAGGTTTGTAAGGAGCTATGGTTCTACTAAACATCTTTTGCATTATAATATTAAAGGCTCTTATGGGATCAATTTAATCTCTTTTAACTATGGTAAACTATTGGCAAAGAACACAAGGACTAATTATTTTTCCAAATTGATCAATGAAGTAATTATTAAAATCATTCTAGATGGCTATGTAGTTTTTAGGAAGGTTTAGGAACCATTGATATGTAGAATCTTTGAAAGTAAATGGAAACAATTTTCATGCTACATCTTCATGAATAACATTCAAAATTCTTAAATTATTTTTAAAAATGCTTTCTTCAATAGTTATAATAACATTAAGACTAGAAGTAGGCAAATAATTTTTAGGATTACAAGCAAGGTCATGTACCACACCTGGCACACTGATTGAATAACCACCTAACCAAGTCATACCTTGATATGGATTGAATATAGGTGTGTCCTAAACTTGTTAATTTGGTTGAGACTTGTAAATTCTATGCTTACCTTTATCTCATATAGATATCCTATGAACTTCTAATAAAAGAAGAGGAACCCTTGTCTCTGAATGTGACCTAGTCCTTATCCTTGGTAATTCTATTTTGAAATATTTGAACCCTATTTGAAATATGAAGTGTAAATCTTATATTTATAAATAAAAATGATTAGACTTACACATTAAGTAAATTATTCACAAAATTTTATAAATAATGACAAATGACATCAATATTTAACTAATTTAACTCAAAGATATGTCCAAATACATAGGTATGAGTGATATCTACATGTTTCCAACTAGAAAAACTCAAATTTACAAATATCCAATCAATATTTGAACAAAACCACTATTACTAACTTCAAACACCTTGGATAAATAGATCTTAGGCTATACTTACCACAATTTGTCATATATCTTTAAAGAATGTCTATCTTTGTCTGAATAAGCAAAAATATCCATCTTAAACCATCAAAATCAATGATATTTACACAAATATGATCAACAAAATACAAATATGTAAATAATAAATCAATATTTGAACATAATTCACCAAAATTAGTAAATAATGCAAATTTTCAAAGATTTAACTAAGGCCCTCCTTCTAGCACCAGTGGAATGCATTCCCTATTGATGCCTAAAAGTGTATCATATGTGGTTCTTAGTGTTTAAGAAACACTACTCATTTATGAATTCATATACTATAATTCATAACTTGTAGGTTGTGATAATCCTATTATATTTGGTGGAATAGAGGTAGAATAATTGAACTATTTCACAAATTTATATTATTTTGTGGTTAGGAGCCCCCATGGCCTAATATTTGATCTTTAATTTTGAAGATGATATATTTTATTTAAAGTGAATTATGATTAAACCTAAGTCTAAATCTAAACCAATATTATTACTCATAATGAAGCTAATATAAGGTGAATTTTTGAAAAAAGAAGTAAAATGAAGGGTAAGGTAGAAAAGAGATATGTTGTTGATCTTTAACCCAAACATTATGACAAAGTCTAAGTTTCATCTGAACATGCATTTAACCAATATATCACAATAAGTAGCATAAGTTCAAATCCTATAACACATTAATCAAACATCTAAGGATAATATGAAACAATGAAAATAAAGGCATCATTCTCTTTAAATATTCACCCCTATAGGCAAACAACATCAACACATATGCAAGAAAGGTAAAGAAAACTAAGAAAACCTAATTAGTTTTAATTAATCTAGCATTAACACAAATTATCAACTCCAAACATAAAGATGCACATCCAAAATTCACAAAAACCATTTAAATATGAGAATAAGACCAAAAAAATGAGAGAGAAGCCATGGTAGCAATTCACAAAATCAAATATGGATAAACTTTGTAGAACTCATGACTTATATTAATTTACTTAATAGTTATAGAATAGTTTTGGCTCATAAAACTCTATCATTTTACAATGGACAATACCTCTTTATATATATAATTCATGAAGTATGCTAGTTAGTCATGTAAAATATTAATAATAGATATCCTTTCAAAAACAATTTAGAACCTTTTTAAGGACTCCAACTGACTAGCCTATAGGTAATGTGTTTTACGAATTATACAAGCCTTTACAAAAAGAATGTTTTCTTTTATAATATTGTTCATGCTTACTTACAAAAAAATAATATTCCTAATTCAACTAGCTTGGAGACCCTTTTACTGATGCAATCCCCTATTGCTATTATAAGGTCTTCATTTCTCTTTAATGTTACTCATTAATTATCTTCAAATTGACCATAGGGTCCATAAAGAGTTCATCATCTTGATTTGTTATATTTTTGAGATCTTTATTGGCCCTTTCTAATGCTTCTTTGATGCTTCTAGATTCTAAATGTTTTTCTTTATAGTAAATATCATGCCCATGATCTTGGTGTTATCATCCCCTATCTTTTCCTAGATCTAACTTTTTACTTCATGCATTATTTGAGTGACCTTGTGCTTGAATTCATCATCAATTATTAGACCAATTGAGCTGAGTGTAGTGGGATCCTTGCTTATGCTCCCGAATGTGTTCCATCTTATTCTATAACTACATGTCATCCTTATGAAGGTCTTATAGTTCCTTGGACCATTTTCCTAAATTCTTGATTTTATAAATTAATAACCCCATGGCTATGTTCAGATGAGCCAAGATTATGTTCTTAGAATCATGAATTTGATCTCGAGTCAAGATATTGATCAAATACTTTACTTTGTCCCTTGAGCTATGCCATTGGTTAATTAGGCCTTTAGTTGCTATATCCTATTGGCTCAATATACTTTGTCTAGAATTTGTTCACTTTAGATAATTAAACATATCATAAAAGTTGTATTTAAAAATTTTGATCATTATATCTAGGATTGACAATATAGCTTGTTTTGCCAAATTCTCCTTCTGTTACTACATGCCTTTAAGGGTATCTTATAATTTTTCTTATTGTGCTTTGGAAAATTCAAGCACATTCTTCTCAAATATGAGGTTATTATTAGGCCTTTGTCTTGATACTAGAGTCAAACCAATGAATGGGTCCACTTTCTAATAGGTGACCTCTTCATCCCCTATCATGACCTTCTTTATTATGAGCCTTTACAAATTAGAAGTTCGTAGGTCATTCTTGACACCGAATAATGATTGAGTTACTTTAG
The DNA here is from genome assembly GCA_037957365.1 of Torreya grandis. Classification (NCBI taxonomy): domain Eukaryota; kingdom Viridiplantae; phylum Streptophyta; class Pinopsida; order Cupressales; family Taxaceae; genus Torreya; species Torreya grandis. The sequence goes on from JARHVA010002194.1 coordinate 1,275,677, forward strand.
GAGATGGAATCTCAACTTGTGCTTTATTTGCCTCTCCTAGAGTAGTTGTTCTTCTTTCATCTTCCTTTTTTAAAACCAAGATCCATGGTTTGACTTCCTCATGCACTAGGATATTGATGGCCTTCATTATTGCCCAATGGTGTTTTTTAGTAGGTATTTTCTACAATTTAACATAGATTAATCATTTTGGAATGGTTAGAACATTAATTAAATTTTATCTACTAAATATGTTGACTTTACTCAAAGGATGAGTGAAGGTCACCTTGGGCTTCTTGGTTTTCACTAGGATGATTACCAGCTCAACCCTTCTTGTAGGGGTACCTATAAGAACTAGGTCTAATATTTCCTTCCCCTTTTCCTCTTTTGATTCCTCCATATATGCCTCTTCCTCATTAGACCCATAATCTATAGAAAACATCTTTAGATCATCATCTACTATCTCACCAAGATCTAATGCCACCATGTGAATTTATTCAATAAGTGATCTTAGTTCTTCTTCATGAGCTGAAGAGGATGCAACTTCATTAGGCCTCCTTTCTTTTTGTCTTTGTTCAAATTATTCCTCAAGTGTGGGATCTATTTTTGATTAGAATAGAGGAGGTATAGAAGGTGCACCACTCAATAAATGGTATTGTTTTGGACCCAATTACCATATGTTATCATCCCCCTTTTATTCCCTCAACATCTTATATTTAGGTTTGATGTTGTGATTTTTCAATCTCCTGGTGACCTCAGAGAATGAATATGCTTTTATGTAAATAGGGTCAAAATCACTAGGCTGATGATCATAATTCATATTTATTATTTTATCCTTCAAATGTTCCTTAAATTTTATACAAAGTTCCCATAATCTAAGATAATCCATTTATAATTTGAAGGATGTTTTTTATCTAGATGTTGCTTTAATATTTTCCTATTACTTGATCATGGTCCTCCTAATAGTTATTGAGAAGTTGTGTAGGAGCGACTTCTTATTGATTTTGTATAAGCCATAAATGCCACGGAATAATTAATATGCTACCTCTTCCTCTACTAGCTTATTAGGTACATGGATGGGTAGCATGAGAGGTTGGCCTTGAATTCCTTCAATTATTATGGCCATGCAGTCTAGATAAATCCATATATATCCTATGGATCCAATTGACATTTTGATCAAGAGATTGACTCTTGACATTGGATTTATAGTGATGGCCTTAGTTAGGGCTGGATAAACATAATCATGAATGAAGTGGATGTGGTCCCTATACTTGAATATGTGCAATTTTGAATAATATTGTGAAATTGTCTGAGTTCTACTAAGTGACCATTCTTTGAGGCTAAAAGTATTTTTTTTTTAAATCAAGGAATATAACCTATGACATCATATAAAATTGGGTCATGTTTCTTTTCTAGACTATAAAAATCTACCTACTTAAGTAAGTGTTGATTACTTAACCAAGAAGAGGGGTGAGTTGTTTGTCAACCATAAAATGGACTAAGGGTACCCAAACTTTGTCTACATATGTAGTGGTTGAATTTATAGATAACCTATTCATCATGGTCATGATCATCCTATCCCCATGTCTAAATTATCTGATGGGGATGTTGTTATTGAAGTCTAAAATAGTTTATTCTTTGAATATAATGACTGGGTAAGGATGGTCTTTAAGTCATTTTCCTAAGCCCAATTATTGATTATGGTTAGGTCTACTTGGGGTTTAGGAAATTTTTAATAATTTTCAAAATTTATGTGAGAGATGTAGGCTATACTTATATGAGTATGTTCATTTATTATCATTCCCTTATAAATTTTACCATCTTTAAAAATAGGAGCAAGAATGCCAATATAATGAAGTACCTCAAGCTTGGTTACTACATAATAAAAACCAATCATTTGTATATCAACTATGTCATAGTAGATATTCTTTATAGACATGTTCTTCCCATCCTTTATGGTAATGGTGGGTTATTCTTCAATGGTCCAAAAAATCTTGGACCAATAATTGTCCCCTATGTTTAGAGCTATGGCATTAAACTGTTTGCCATTGAAAATGCTCCATTCTACATCTAAAGTCTAATAGAGCTCCATATTTTCCCTTGAAACACCTTTTTAGGCTACCATGGTTGTGAATTCATTAAATTTCTCACTAGTGGTATATAGTTTAATTCTAGATTGAATTATCCTTGCACAAATAACAATCCAATCTTCCTTGGCTTCGTTAATGATCACATGGTCAAATTAGGGTTTATATATGTTCTTAAGGTTTTGTGAATATTTTTATAGAGCTTTAATGGTGTTAAGTTGTTCAATTTATAGGTTTCATGCCTTGAATTTCAATTGGATTGTTTATTTATACCTTTGCATTTCCATGAGTCCAAAAATCTTTAACCTAGCATATTATGCTTATATGGCTATGATGTGGCATCTTTCTCATTAATATTAAAAATATGACCATTTTTCACTTTTGGACATGTTTCAATATTTTGTTTATTCTAGGCCCTTTGAAAATTCTACCTTATCTCACACTGTCAAATATATTTACATGGATCAAAATGATTCATTGATCTCAATCTAAGAAATTAAATGCCATTGATTGATTTTTTATATTACCCATAGTTGTGACACTTGTCAATTATGTATTCACCCTAATCTTTGTTGAATGTCAATGTTGATCTCACACTATTAGATCATCTTTGCCTAGACAAATATCCTCCATCAATATTAAATGATTGGATCATGTTCCTTACTCCAGTTTTTATTGATCATAATGTGTATGTAAGGCCACATATTGTTGATCTTTGAAAGATGATTGATTTTTAATTTGTGGCCTATTATTGTGTCACTTATCATATTTTCATTCACTCTTGACTTTTCAACCTTTATTATGCACCACTAGTTCTTTCTTGGCTAGATCAACATGCTATTTTAGATCTCAATCCAAAGTGTGGAATGACATTGGCTACTCAATGTTATTTCACTAAAATTTTGACACTTTTCACCTTCTCACTTGTCTAGATCTTTGTTGAATTTTTGACTTAATATGAATTATTGATCAAAATGTGTATACTCAACTATGTACTATCAATATTAAAGGACATGCTTGAGCTTTAATCATCCATTATAGGCTTGACACTTGTCATATTTATGCTAGATTTGAGTTTCTTTGAATTGTCAACATCAATCTCACACTGTTAGATCATCTTTTATTGTGTACTATTGGATCTTTGGTAGGGTTATTATGATGGTGACACTTTTCACCTTATCACTTATTTTAGTGCTCAATTGAAGTCTTGAATTAACACATGATGTTAGATAAACCTTTCCCAAGTAAATGTGTATCACTGATTCTGTAGTTGATAAAATAAAACTAATTTAGACTTAAGAAATATGGGGAACTTATATTAAATATTTTAGACTAAGGTTTTATTTGTGTTGATAAACACGATAAAAACTTAAGATAAATTTTTTAGGATAAGCTGTAAAACATAACAAAGGGACCATGCAGTTAGTTAGACCATACTAATAATAAATAATTAAAGGGGGATTGAGACATAAAATATACCAAGAATAATAGTTTTAGACTAAGGTTTGGTCATGGTAAAGAAACATGACTTAGCCATAGGATAAAAATTAAACTAAGTCCATGGCATAAATAATTATTCCCACATAAATTGTTCATGTAAATTTAAATTTAATTCAAAAGGGACCTAGGTTAAAACATTAGACTAGGGTTTTATCATGACTTAAAATATATTGAATTAATCCTTAACAAACCAAAGGCTATTAAAAGATAAATTTAACATTTAAGCAAAAAACCCTAAGAATTTTCATTCTAAAATAAGATTCCATTGAAATTGTATTACATAAACACATGCAACAATAATTAAAAACGTTAGAAGGCGTAAAAAATAATCACTTGAAAATATGTCAATTAATCTAAATTAAAACCATGTGTGGATGATCTTCAGATAAATATAATGTTAAATATGCTAATGGTACTCTAATAAAGTGATTTTTCAAGTTTAAGGTACAAATTTACACAATTTAAAACAAGGGTCCCCATTTTTCAGAAATGGGGGTATGTTGACCTCAATAAAACCTTTTATCTATTTCTCCTTTATTAGTCTAATATGTTTTAAAATTTAAAATATGAATTTTTAGACTATATGATATAATGTATTTGACAATCTCTCTAAACTATCCTTATTATTTTATGTGTTATATTTTTAATAAAATCTCAAATGTTTTCTTGTTTATTGTATTCTCTTTATCTGTAAACCACCACTTTTTTCTAGGTTAGTGTGTCAAAAATATCCTTCCTCTATATCTCTTCTTGATTAAATACTCTCATCATCTATTGTACGTATTTTTAAACATTTTATGTGCTACTAAACATTGACAATTCAAAATATGAGGCTCCTCTTTTAATTCAAAATAATATCTTAGTCTTTGGTAAGATATCTCGGGTTGCAATGATTCCTAAGTATAAATATGGTATTTTTATCATATATATGGGTTTTTTAACACTTGTTTTAATAATGGTATATAGCCATGATTCAATGTCCTCATCATGTTTAGTTTCCAATTTCTTGATTTCTAGTGCTACTTATTCTTTTTTTAGGATCATAATCTTCATTGAAATCACTTGATTTATTAATAGTATATACTCATGGTAGCTCATAATAATCACATATCTTCATATAAACATAACTCCTCTATCTTGACTAATGACATGCATTTTTCCTAGGTAAAATGTGTTATTAATCCATTCCCTTTAAACGTGTATCCTCATATTTATAATAAATATTTTGATTATATTCTATGAATAATTTTGAATTTATTATTACAATATACCTATGTATATTGCACTAATAAATTCAAAATAATATCTTAGTCTTTGGTAAGATATTTGGGGTTGCAATGATTCCTAAGTATAAATATGGTATCTTTATCATAAAGATGGTTTTTTTAACACTTGTTTTAATATTGTTATATAGCCATGATTCAATGTCCTCATCATATTTAGTTTCCAATTTCTTGATTTCTAGTGCTACTTATTATTTTTTTTTAGGATCATAATCTTCATTGAAATCACTTGATTTATTAATAGTATATACTCATAGTAGCTCATCATAATCACATATCTTCATATAAACATAACTCCTCTATCTAGACTAATGACATGCATTTTTCCTAGGGAAAATGTGCTATTAATCCATTCCATTTAAACATGTATCCTCATATTTATAATAAAAAATTTGATTATATTCTATGAATAATTTTGAATTTATTAGTGAAATATACCTTATGTCTAATCCATATGTATCTATAACCTCAAAATATACTTTTAATTTGATTTTCATTAAATTAATGTTTACTCCTCTGAGTGTTCTTATGGGTGATCTTGGGTTGCCATATTCTATGGATATGTCATCAATGATTTTGGGGTGTTATATTATATGGATATATCATATATTTCTACATGGACATTTACATCTACCCCTAAATAAAATAATATATTTTTCACCTCTTGTGCATTTATTTTGACATAAATCATAAATATTATCTTTTTCCATTTTTGACTTGTTCTAAATGCATTCTTATTCAGTTTTGATTTATAATTTTCCACTATTTTCACTCCATGTTCCCACTAATTTTTTTAAAAATAATTTTATAATTATTTAAATTTATCTAATATTACTTTCTTAACCAATTTCAACATTTTATTTAAGTTCTCTATCTCTTATTCTTTCAAATAAATCATTTTCACTTTATCCTTATCTTATTTCTCTTGAATTATTTTATTGATTTTTTCAACTACCACATCATGTATCATGATTTATATAAGTTAATAATCATAATTTTTATGTTTTAAGACCTCTTTAGGATTAATGACCTTTTCTTTTCCTTTATTGGTTGTAGTTCCTTTGTGGGTGGTTGTGGCCACTAGTAATTTGGGTTCTCTAATTCTTATCCCTAAATTTTTATATTTATTTGTCTCCCTATTATCCTTTACTATTGTTTAGAATTATTTAAACCTTTTCAATATCAATTCCATCTTAATTTATATGTCTAATTCCTTCTCTAGCTTAGAGGATCTTACCAACTTATTGATCTCCTAGCATCAACCCATAGGTTTATAAACCTTATGTACCGTACCTATATATTTAGTTCATTTCTATTGAGAAAATTCTATAAATGTGTCTATTTTGGTTCCACCATTCTTGTATTATTGTGTATTTTATGCCATGATAATTAATCATGTGTCCATTTTTCATAATAGAACCAATATTTTATTTGTGGATTTTCTAGATAATTTATTTTGATATGTCCCAACTTTCCACACATTTATTAAACTAGAGGTGCCCTATATTGGTTATACCCTTTGTTATATCCTATTTTTAATTTATATCCTCCATTAAAACCTCTACATAATCTCCTTAGTTACCTAATTATTCCCCTTGTAGCATCCTTGATTATCATTATAATATTATTTTTTTAGGACTCGATCTACCACATATGTGTCTAGGGTAGGATTGTATATTTTAGTTGTGCTTGGTATCTTATAGATTATAGTGGTGGTGTTTTAATGTTTGTTATTTTGGTGGTATTTATTGGGATAATGGTTCTCTTGATCTCATCTCTTTTGAATCATCCATTCTATCTTCACTAGATAAATTGTGATTGTAATGGATAATTGACCCACAAGTTATGAAATACATTAACTATCTTCTAGTAGGTGTTACTTCTATTAAAGTACATGTATTTTGGGAAACTTTTCATATTATCTAAATGTTGTTCCTCAAAAATATCACTCATTTTTGGGACAACATTTGAACTATTTTGGTCTTACAGACCAAAATTATCTCTTCCATTTTCAAAATTTGTCTTGGGCATTCAAATTCCTCATTTTTCAAGCTTCTCATAAATCTATGGAATCTACAAGCTTAAATCTACAGACTCTATAGGCTTAAATCTATGAACTCTACAGGCTTAAATCTATGGACTCTATAGGCTTAAATCTACGAACTCAGCAAGAAGAGGAAATCTACAGACTTTTTAGGTCAAGTTTAATGAGCTTTACAGGTTAAAATCTATGGACTCTTTCAAGGTTAGAGAAAATTACGGACTTGGTTTTTACAAACTCTATAGGCAAGTTCATTTCTACAGGTCAAAGGCTTCAAAAAATGGGTTCAGCCAAAAGAATTAGTTTCTAACACTTGATAATTTTCAGGATTGGTTCAGTGCCTTGGTTCAAACAAAAATCTCCATCAACAAGCATCAACAGCACGTTCAACGTTTGGTTCATCCTTTGGTTCAACGTCAAATGGTTTAAAGGTAGGTTCAATCAAGTGGTTCAATGCTTTGTTTCTCTCATTTGGTTCATCAACTTTGTTTTAATCCTTTCATTAATCCTTTGGTTCAATCAAATGGTTCGTCAGTCGATTCAAGGCTTTGTTTGAACCATTGAACCAAAACTTGGTTTAACAGTTGGTTCAATGTCTTGGTTCAATGAAAAGGTTCAACATCTTAGTTTAATGGAGAATTTTATTAGCTTGGTTCGTTCAATTAAACCATTAGTTTGAACCATCAGCTTGAACCATTTTGGTTTAACCGATTGGTTCAACGAAGTGGTTTAACTGATTGGTTCAACGAAGTGGTTCAACGGTTGGTTCAAACAAAGGGTTCATCAGCTTGAACCATTTTGGTTCAAAGCCTTGGTTTAATGGAATAGTTTAATAGTTGGTTCATTACAAAATTTTAATGGGCCTCTCGAAGGATAAGTGCCCTTATGGAGGGCGCTTGGTTAATGAAAGTACCCTTCAGAAGGGTCATTTGCAAAGGCAATTCTTTCAAAATTCAAATAAGACTAAGGCAAATAAAGGAAATCATAATTCTTTTTTAATTTTGTCCAAAGGAATTCCTTCAGACAAAAATTTTGAAAGAATTCAAGAATCGGTTGTGGGTGCATGAAAACCCAAAGAATTTGACATAGAATTTTCATGGAATTTTTGTCCGCAGAAAATTTTTGCAAACTTTTTGTCCACAAGAATTTGTCCCCAGACTTTTTATCCATGAGAATTTATCCATAGAGAAAGCCCAAATAAATCCTATGAAAACTCTAAGGAAAAATGTCGTTGAAGGACCCCAAAGGGCAGGTGCCCTTATGGGGGACTCTCAGCTACCAATTTGAAGACACTTCCTAAATTTGAAGGGTCACCTGAAGAAGCCCAAACACCATTCAAAGACTACCTGAAGGGTAGATACCATTACAAGAGGCTCTTCCCAACTCAAAATGGGTCATTTCTTAAGGCCTAAAAGGGCAAGTTCAATATGGGAAAGCACCAAATAGAAAAGCCAAAAGAAGACAAAGGGATGATGTACTCGAAGATGTCAAATTCAAGACAACAAAATAGCCATTGATCCTTTGAACCTACATACCAAAATACATTCACAGACTTCAAGGCCAAGACTAGAACAAAGCAAGGAAGGAATAGAACAACAAGCTGAATCCAAGACCCAATTCAATTAACCAAAAAAGGAGGAATGATGAAGGTAAGATCAGATCGCTAGGTGGACATTAAAAGTTGCAAACTTTCAATAAGCATGACTTGTTTCCTTGCATTGATAAAATCAAATGGGTAAAATGCCCCTAAGTTCTAGCTTGTCTTCTTAACAGATTCCAATGCAACATGATGTGTTACTATTCCTGAGTCTTTCTTGAAATGGCTATATAAGGGACTCTATTCTATTGTAAATGTATCTCTTTTTGACAATCAGAATGAAACTCTACTCAAATTTAAAGACACTTCTGAGACTTTGAGCTTAGTTTGTTTATCATATTTTGTTATTGGAATAAGAAAGCAAATGGTTTTTTAGACTTTGTGTTGTAATATCTTTGTTGTTGAGGAAGCTATTATTATGTCTTTTTCCTTAATATATCTTCTATTCCTTTAATTCAACAAGCAGAATTAGTGATAGCAGTCAAGAAGGTGTCTTGAAGAGTCAAGTGTGGAGAGACTTTGTGCCCCCATAATTGCCTTCAGTTGGTTTTCTTTTCAATTCTGTGTAAAGGACTTTGGGAAGACTTTTTTCCCTCATTGTCCTTCGTATCTTACTCTTGAGTGATTCAGGTGGAGACTTTGTGCTACATCTCAATTTGTTGGTTATTACATCTTTTGCTACATTTTGCTATTACTACCTAGAGTATTCTTGTGGCTTGTTGAATAGTACTTTTGAAAGAAGAGGAGTGCTTTTTATCATTTTCCTTGAGTTGCTCCTATGATCTGCATACATCATCTCTAAAGAAAGAGAGATGGATGGTTTTTCCTACCTTTGAGTATTATTTTTTGTTTATATATATATATATATATATATATATATATATATATATAGCCTATAGGGAACCTCCCCTTGATGAGAGGAGAGATCAATCCCCTTCTGATGTGGTAAATCTACACATTTGGATGACTAATCTTCCTACTTTGGCTGATCAGATCTATTTTGTTTATGACTACGTTGATTGACAAAATATTCAACCAAAAGTTTTTGGCAACTCCGATGGGGATATAAAATCCATTATCTATTTATAATCTAACCATTCACCTCCACACTAATTGGGAAAGAACACACAATTTAAAGCCTCAAGCTTTAACTGAAGTAAGGTCAATTCTTTTCCATTTTTGTTTCACAATCTAGAAAATTCAAGGTATACACGAAGCCAAAGGGCTAAAGTTATCATTGATCCTATATTCGAGTTGATACAACAAAGTGATTTTGATCTATTTCCTTCACCATCTCATCTCCAATGAACCAAGAGTTTTCCTCCTACTAAAGTTAGGTCTACATTACCAGATGAAGTATCTACTTCTGCTATTGATAAATCTTTACCTAAACTTACACCTTTGATATTTATTATCCTTCCTTTTCATAGTCCTATAATGGTAGTTCAAGGCCCCTGGGGTAATGCTTTTGGTCCTCTCAATCTTACTTTACCTCTACATGAGCTTCCACATAGTTCTAGGAAGAATTTCCCCAAATCCTATGGTGATGGGAAAGTTCATCCTGATGAGCACATTATAGCTTTCAGAATAGCTTGTGGAGTAATCGAAGTAAAATATGAATATGTAGCAGTCAGGATTTTTTTAGATACATTACAAGGTGTTACTGCAGATTGGTTTTATCATCTACAGGCTCAATCTGTGACTGATTGGAATACTCTCAAAGCTAAGTTTGAAGCCAAATTCAAACCTGTAGAAGATGCACATACACTTTTGGCTCAACTTACATAGATGAAGAAAGATCCTCATGAGACTATGAGAGATTTCATAGCCAATTTTGAAAAACTAAGAAACATAATCCCTATAATTACTAGACCTATAACTGAAAATCTCAAATGTTTTTTCATTAATTATCAGCTACCTAAAGTAAGTTTTCTCTTGAGACATGCTAGTCAAATAGATCTTGTTGTAGCTCAACTTTTGGCCACTGAGGTAAAAGATGATCTCATCTTAGTAGGGAAGATAAGAAGAGATCCAAATAGAAATACAACTTCATCATCTTCTAAATATACATCTACATGCACCATAGATCTAATGGTGCAAAAATTAGCAAATGAGTTGCTTTCTCTTAAAAAGAAAATGGCTCAAGGAATGTCTTCTGCTCCTTCATATAGAAGGACATTCCCAAATCAGTCATATTAGGGCAATGCTACCAAGAATCAAGGGCAACAGAATCACCTTCCTCCACCACAAGGGAAACTTTCCCTAGAAGCTCATCCAACCAATTCAGCAATGGGATATCTTGAAGTAGAATCAGAATTCTCTTTCTAGCCTAAACTAAATCAAGAAAATGATGTTGATCTCCTTGAAGACAATCAAGAAGAATCAGCTGGTGACTCCCACATTAGTTTCTTGAACTATCAAGATGAACTTGGAAGCAAAGAAGAAGCTTTTGATGGATCATATGCAGTGTTTATTAGGTCTAAAAACCAATTAGTCTAGCAGGTTGATAAAGAGAAGATAGAAGATCAGTTGTAGCTAGTAGTCATGATTTTTAAGCATGAAACCATTCTACCTTTTTATTCAAAAGATCTAGTAATCACTCAAAAAGCAAATACATCAATTTCACCTTCCCCTTCTACTTCAAATTTGTGAACCAGCCCACCTCCTATCCCTCCTAAAACTTAGAAAGTTGAAGTGCTTTCCTATGTTCCTAGTCCAATTCAACCATTTGACATAATTGATCATGTCAAAAAGACCAAAATATAGATGTCTAAGTTTGAATACTTGTAATCTAATCCTGATCAATTAGATAAGTTGGTCCAATGTATCAAGAACCAAACCATCCCTACAGAGCAAAAAGCTAAAAAGATAATTCTTGATTCTCCAAAGAACATGCCCATTCTAAATAATCTTATTATTACTCCTCCAAATACCCCTGGGAAAATAGAACCTTTCTATGTTTCCTTATTGATAAATGATTATCAGCTCAACAATTGCATCATTCATTCTGGGGCATCAGATAATGTCATGCCTAATAAATTAGCTGAGTCTCTGGGTCTCACATTTACCAAAACCTTTGGAATATGTTTCTCCATGGAGAAAAATCAAGTACCATTATTGGGGCAAATTAAAGATGCCCAATTTGCATTGGCAGCCTTTCCAGACAAGAGAATCAGGATGACTGTCTTGGTGGCTGACATCCCAACATCCTATGGCATTTTGCTTGGATGAAATTTCTACAAGGATGTGGGAGGAGAACTAAGCATGGACCTGTCTGAAGCAAGGATCCCTGTCCAAGGTGTGATGAATAAATTGCTCCTTGAAAAGGAAGAAAAATACATGGTCACCCAAACATCAGCCCCTGTAGCACAAATTCTATTTAGTCTTTAGGCAGGGGTAATTATTTATTTACCATAGAGGATGTTCATGTTTCTATAGATGAAAGTCCTATAGTTGACAATCCAAGAATTGATCCAAACAATACTTCAAGAGAATCGGTAGGACATAGTACAAGGAAGGATATTCCATCTCTAATGAAGAGAAATTTGATAGGAGATCAACTTCTGATGATGCTTCGATCCTGAAATCTAATGGTAGTAATTTTTCCACCAATGATGGAGTTGGGACTATGTTGATATCTCCTCAAGGAGATATTCTTCTTTAATGCAATTTACAAGTCAAAAACACCAACAACATAGCTAGATATGAATCTCTATTGCTTGGATGGAAGACTGCTCAAGATGAAGAAATCAAACTCCTTCACATCAAAGGAGATGCTAAGCTGATAGTTTGTCAGGAGTTTGATATGGACAATCCAATCATATGCTAGACTGAACTAGAAGAACAACTAATTATGGTAATGGACCATGCTGTTGTAAATCAAAATTAGGCAAAGGAACCCTTCACCAAGAGAGCAAGGAGTTATGGTTTCTAGTTTGAAGACCACCTCCTGCCATGGGACAAGAAGAAGAAAAAGCCAAGGGGAAGATAGAAAATTGGTTTCCTGGTGGAGAACTCCATTCACCCATCACCGTTTTTGGGGGCAAAATGTCTTCTTTCTGGTTTATCAAAACAGAGCACTATTTTCACTGTCTCCTAAGAAGCAGCATCTGAAATACTTCAATTCTTGAAGTATCAGATCATTCCATCTATACATATTTATATTTTTATAGTTTTTAATTATGTTTTATTTTGTTTGTTTCTATTTTGGATGCCTTTCATTTCTAGGTAGCATGACTCCATAACCTAATGGTACACATGAAGACACTAGAGATTCTAGATTCTACTCCTTTCAAATCTTTTTGTAATTGATAGAAGTTCCCCAACTAGAGCTAGGTATTGTTCCCCAAAAATATCACTCATTTTTGGGACAACATTTGAACTATTTTGGTCTTATAGACCAAAATTATCTCTTCCTTTTTCAAAATTTGTCTTAGGCATTCAAATTCCTCATTTTTCAAGCTTCTCAAAAATCTACAGACTCTATAGGCTTAAATCTATGGACTTTATAGGCTTAAATCTATGGAATCTATAGGCTTAAATCTATGGACTCAGTAGGAAGAGGAAATCTACAGACTTTATAGGTCAAGTTCAATGAGCTTTACAGGTTGAAATCTATGGACTCTTTTAAGGTTAGAGAAAACTATAGACTTGGTTTCTACGGACTTTGTAGGTAGGTTCATTTCTACAGGTTCAAAGGCTTCTACAGGTAGGTTTAACCAAAAGAATTAGTTTATAACACTTGATCATTTTAAAGATTGGTTCAGTGCCTTGGTTCAAACAAAAATCTCCATCGACAAGCATCAGCAGCAAGTTTAACATTTGGTTCATCCTTTGGTTCAGCATCAAATTGTTTAAAGGTGGGTTCAATCACATAGTTCAATGCTTTATTTCTCTCATTTCGTTCATCCACTTTTTTTCAACACTTTCATTCATCCTTTGGTTCAATCAAATGGTTCATCAGTCGGTTCAAGGCTTTGTTTGAACCATTGAACCAAAACTTAGTTCAACGGTTGGTTCAACATCTTGGTTTAACAAAAAGGTTCAACATCTTCATTCAATGGAGTGTTTTATTAGCTTGGTTCATTTAATTGAACCATAAGCTTGAACCATTTTGGTTTAAATCTTGGTTCAACCAATTGGTTCAATGAAGTGGTTCAACTGATTGGATCAATGAAGTGGTTCAACGGTTGGTTCAAACAAAGGGTTCATCAGCTTAAACCATTTTGGTTCAAATCCTAGGTTCAACAAGAGGTTCAAAGCCTTATTTTAATGGAATGGTTCAATAGTTGGTTTATCACAAAAGTTCAAAGGGCCTCCTAAAGGACAAGTACCCTTATGGAGGGCACTTAGTCAATGAAAGTACCCTTTAGAAGGGTCATTTTCAAAGGTAATTCTTTTGAAATTCAAATAAGACTAAGGAAAATAAAGGCATTCATAATTCTTTCAGACTTTTGTTTGAAGGAATTCCTTTGGACAAAAAGTCTGAAAGAATTCAAGAACTGGTCACGGGCATAGGAAAACCCGAAGAATTTGATAGAGACAAAGAATTTTCACAAAATTTTTGTCCATGAAAAATATTTGTAGACTTTTTATCTGTGAGAATTTATCCCTAGAATTTTCATCCATGGGAATTTATCCATAGAGAAAGCCCAAGGAAAGCCCATGAAAACTCTAAGGAAAAAGGCTGTCAAAAGACCCCAAAAGGTAGGTGCCCTTGTGGGGGACTCTCAACTACCAATTTGAAGACACTTCATGAAGCCAAAGGGTCACCTAAAGAATCCCAAAGGCCATTCAAAGACTGCCTAAAGTGTAGATACCATTGTGGGAGGCTCTTCCCAACTCAAAATAGGTCATTTATTAAGGCCTAAAAGGGTAAGTTCAATCTGGGAAAGTGCCAAATAGAAAAGCTAAAAGAAGATAAAGGGATGACATGCCCAAATATGTCAAATTAAAGACAACAAAATAACTATCGATCCTTTGAATCTATAGACCAGAATACACTCACAGACTTCAAGGCTAAGACCAGTAGAAAGTGAGGAAGGAACAGAATAACAAACTGAATCCAAGACCTGATTCAATTAACCAAAAAAGGAGGAATGACGAAAGTAAGATCAGATTTCCAGGTGGACATTGAAATTTTCAAACTTTCAATAAGCGTGACTTGTTTCCCTAAATTGATAAAATCAAATGGGTAAAACTCCCCTATGTTTTAGCCTGTCTCCTTAATAGATTCCAATGCAACATGATGTGTTACTATTCCCGATTCTTTCTTGAAATGGCTATATAATGGACTCTCTTCTATTGTAAATGTATCTCTTTTTGACAATTAGAATAAAACTCTACCCAAATTGAAAGACACTTCTGAGACTTTGAGCTTAGTTTGTTTATCATATTTTGTTATTGGAATAAGAAAGCAAATGGTTTTTTAGACTTTGTGTTGTAATATATTTATTGTTGAGGAAACTGTTCTTATGTCTTTTTCCTTAATATATCTTATGTTCCTTTAATTCAATAAGCATAATTAGTGACAGTAGTCAAGAAGGTGTCTTGAAGAGTCAAGTGTGGAGAGACTTTGTGCCCCCATTATTGCCTTTAGTGTATTTTCTTTTTATTTCTATGTAAAGGACTTTGTGCCCTCATTGTCCTTTGTATCTTACTCTTGAGTGATTCAGGTGGATACTTTGTACTGCATCTCGATTTCCTAGTTATTACATCTTTTGCTACATTTTGCTGTTACTACCTGGAGTATTCTTGTGGCTTGTTGAATAGTACTTTTGAAAGAAGAGGAGTGATTTTTGTCATTTTTATTGAGTTTCTCCTATGATCTACAGACATCATCTCTAAAGAAAGAGAGATGGATGGTTTATCCTACCCTTAAGTATTATTTTCTATTTATATAGTAGGAAGATTAGTCGTCCAAATGTGTATATTTACCACATCAGAAGGGGATGGATATCTCCTCTCATCAAGGGGAGGTTCCCTATAGGCTATATATATATATATATATATATATATATATATATATATATATATATATATATATATATAGGCTAATAGGGAACCTTCCCTTGAGGAGAGATCCGTCCCCTTCTGATGTGGTAAATCTACACATTTGGATGACTAATCTTCCTACTTTGGCTAATCAAACCTATTTTGTTTATCAATATGCTGATCGACAAAATATTCAACCAACAATAAATATACAATAATATATCCTTTTATTATATATATATATATATATATATATATTATTTTACTAGGGGTGTTATTCCCATGTATATATGTGTTTATTTCACCACTATTTCCATTCAAGCCATATCATAACGAGGGTATTTTTTTTCCAAAACATATTTCTATGAAACAAACCATGAAACTTATCCTTAGTATTGTTTCACTCCCCTTTAAGTTATAATATTTTCATTCTTCTACTTTGATACGAATTTATTATTTTAGTCTTAACTTTTTAATGCTTGGTATAGTTTTTTGATATCCCCTTTTAAGGAGGAATCTATATTTTTACTCCATGATTATGATTCAAGCCTTGAATCCATATCCAATGCTTCCATAAAATTTTATAATATATTATCATTAAATTATTTTCTTATATATAATAATATTCCGTAAATTAGCCACCACACTTTGGTGTTTTAGGGTTCTTCCAACTTCCTCACCACTGGTTTAAATCTTTGATCCTAATCTTTTACATATTATTTATCTTTTTGAAAATATTTTATTATTTTAATTACACCATCCTTTGGAACATCTGTAGTGTAAATATCATTTAAACTTTATATTTTCATCTTTCCATGAATTCATGTGGCTTGGGTTTGCCTTCTTATACCATTTCAATGGGTCATGACACAATGTGCCCACAAATTCAAACAACTTTATTTTTCATCTACAAGATTTATAATCCACCAGTATGAGTCCAATATGCACATGTGTTCTTCAATGTATTTGGTATATTTTATAAATAGTGGTAACTTCATCATATTTTGACTAATTTTTTAGGTTATCGATCTATTACTTACTCGACTAATATGTAAACTACTTATTATAATTTCATGTGGATTTAGTTTGTCCTATATTTTATTTTTCTTTTTGGTATCCCTTTTTTATCTTACTAAAGGTATGATTCTTCCCTTGTATCTCTTCAATTCTATGGGAAATTACTTAATTATAATTCCTCTTAGTTTTTTTCTCTCTCTCCTTTTATATATTTAATCACTCTGTGCCTTGAACCTATTTGTTACTTCTTCTCCTTTGAATACTTATTTTCATATTTGGAACATGTTATCTTTTCCTATGTGTTATGACATAGGGATTGGAGGTTGGTAAAATGAGTTCATTTACTCATGTGGCCTCTTCAATTGGGGGTTTTGAAATGAGTAATCATTTATAATATTTCCATTTCAAACTTCTACATATCCTTATTATTCTATCACATTAGTTTGGTTAACTAGTCCTTCCTCTCCTTGATAAATGTTTTCATTATTTTCTTTTTCTATCTCTTCAAGGTTATCCTCAATAATAATATCCACTTTGTTTATCCTATCCTAACTTGTTATGATATTAATATCTCCTTTAGTCTCTTATAATTTTAATTTTAAATTATTTTATAGTTCACCTTATATAGTTTATTTCTCACTATCATCTACTTCCTTCTATTTTTATACAACTATTTTGTCTACTACTAATATATATTTTCCTAAAATAAATCTATTTTATTAGTGACAAAACTTTACTAGTCCTTTTTTCTTCCATTTTATTTTTTTTAGTAAACTACCCAACATGCTTCTATCTCTATTTGATTAGTATTCTATAAAAAAAAGTATATTCTTATCTTATAGACATTAGTTAGCCAAAGTCCATCTGACACCACCAAATGTTGACATAAAATCTGATAATTAGTTAGATTAATATGGGTTCATTAATAATTCAATTAGATATAGTTCCACAAAGGTGTTAATATTAGTTATGTTCTTTATTTAGGTTATGCAAATATAAATTTTGAATTAGGTATATTCTTTATGTAGATATCTCACACATAGAACACATATCTTTCATAAACTATCTCTTTATTCATATCTTAGAAACTTTGTTACATTACACATACTTTTCAATATATATATATATATATATACATACATATATATATATACATATATATATATACATATATATATATACATATATATATATACATATATATATATATACATATATATATATATACATATATATAGACACACACACACACACACACACACACACACACACACACATATATATATATACACACACACACATATATATATACATATATATATATATATATATATATATATATATATATATATACATATATATACATATATATACATATATATATATATATATACATATATATATACATATATACATATATATACATATATATATACATATATACATATATATACATACATATATATATATACATATATATATATATATATATATGATATCCACTCTCTAGATATTAAAATATTTTATTATCTCATACTATATCTATATTATTTTTAGTATTCTATTACATATTACAATTGTCTAGTACAAATACCTACTTGATACCTCTATTACTCAATAAACATGTCTAATGGACATGTCCTTCTTCAACTAGTCCATCTAAAGTTACCTTGGAGTGCATATGATGTTGCATAGCCGAAAAGGTATAGTCCTTTGTTATATCATTCTAGAGATATTTATACTATGGTGGCATGTATGAGGCCTTCACTTTGAATCTTTATGTCCTTATTAATATGTTGAATAATATTTCCAATATTCCTTTTGATTTTGTGGGTCCTTACTTAGCTTGATTTCTAGTGCCTTTCATTTTTCATATTTCTCCTTTCTTTAGTTGGCCATCATGTGTTTCATATCCTTAGGAGACACACACACACACACACACAAATATATATATATATATATATATATATATATATATATATATATATATATATATATATATATATATATATATATATATATATATATATATATATATATATGTATCATTCTTAATCATTTTATGAGTATAATAAAATGGTGAATCCTTATCTATAATCCAAGTGGAGATTTCAATTTACATATTTATTACTAGACCTACAATGTGATACTTCAAGTCTTCTTAAAGTTATTATGACATCATCCAATTATATTGTACATATATTTATCCCACAACTCATTTAGATTTATGTATCCTCTTTGAGATCTATTTCTATAAAACAACATCACTTTTTTATTAGACCATTCTTCCACATTTTCCACTATGTTCTAGAATGCCATTATTAACAACCATATCCATATGATAATCAAAGAGGTCGTACCAACTGAACTAAGGTTTTTGTATTATTTCATTCATCGTTTGAAAATTTAAAAAAAAAAGAAAATCCCATGAAAAAATATTACATAAGTGAAGCACTTAGGAACTCACTCAAGACATAAAGAGAGAAAAATAAGCCCTTGTTGTGTTATGGTAAATAGAGATCCTATTTGGTAATTCATCCATGAAACCCATAATTCATAATTAATAACAAATATTTAAAACTTCACTATGAAATCCATGAAAAAATAAATACAAAATGTTAATCATCTTGTGAAATTAGACATATTACCTAAAAAAAGACACAATGTACTCCATATTATCATTACTAATCAAGATACACTTTATAGTTTAACATGTATGACCATTCATGCTAATTATAGAAATTTTTCTCTAACATATCACATAAAACCAAATACATAATATTGGTAGGGACACATTGATATAATCACCACACCACTTTGCATTACATGTAAAATAAAATTTTAAATAAGAATAACTAGTTTTATCCTCAACAGAGAGGTGTAAGTCATTGAGATTTGAAAGTGTCTAAAATCATTTCTCATGTTACACAAATCACCTAATTTTTTGCTATCATTCTTGGATTTGGAACTAATATGATATCTGGATAAGATAAGGGAATGTATTATGATATGCATAACTATTATTTTCTTTCCTCCTTGCCTTTATAAGGGTCTTTTCACTATATTCTCTTTGTGCACAATTTCTTAGATAACTTACATGAATTATAATATTAGCCAAAATATGGGATTAAAAATCCCATGCAAAAAAAATTAGATAAAAAACCATGTTATATATTTATCTATTTTGTTATTGTAACCGATATTGAAGTTCTAGTACATAGGACTATTCATGATGATAATGATTAAAGGAAAAAAATTGATAGGGTACCTAACTTTAACCTTGATGACTTAGGCTCAATATGGATCATATTTAGATTGTACCCATGATGTATTTTTTTTAATAAAAGGTAAAATATGAATTTTTAAAGGTCAAAAAACCTTATTACATCAAAAGCCAAAGATAAGGCATGACCAAAAACCAAGTGAGACAAATTAGAAATATGCCTAGTCTTTAACCACAAAGGTCTTACTACATAAGAACATCAGAGAAATAAATGGCAATGATCATCGTAATGTCCAATAAAATCCATAACCTTATAAAAATAAAATAAGTGGCCTACAAGGTCACACATGATCTCAACCTCTTCCCAGTCATATTTCAGAACTTGAATTTGATCTTCAAAATACGCCTTTTTAGATTTCTATATCTTCACTTCTTACTTCCACATCTTGACTTTTGTCATCTTACTATTTATTTATTTATTACATGTCCTTATCCTTTTATTCTTAGTATTATCTTAGATGGTTTTAAAACTCTGGGTGTAGCTCATAATTGTAGCTTTGTTTATGGAAATCACCTACTCCATTCCCTCTTTAATGACCTGAATTTACCCTCCACTTTCTCATACTTGTTTTTACTTTTATTCATCTCTTATTTAATTTGGTAGATATATTTTAACATGTCCTAATAGGCTACATCTTCTTGGGTATCATTTTTTCCTCTTTAACCATTTTGTATTGCATTTATTTAATCTCTTTCTTCATTCACACTCAAGATGTACTTAAAATTATTTATTTTTGATATAATAGATATGATTTATATTATAGATTCAATTTCATCATCAAATGGTATTCAAGTTTTAATCACTTCATATTTAATATAATTTATTATAATTATATTGACCCATGTGCATGTAAAAAAATGAAAAATGCTTTTACAGATTCTCATATGCATTGAATTTTATTCTGGAGATCTAGGCACACAAGATTTTGCATCCATACCATATCTTACTCTATACTCTGATATGTATGGAAACAAACACAAATAAAAGTGAGGAAAAATGCAAACATATAAATATGTCCCCTATGGCTTTATTAGTCATTAAGTTGCATTATTTTAGAGTACTTATGTATTTATTGAATAATTATCTAAAATATTTTTTATTAGTACATGTGTCAAGTTTTTGTCATTTGCCCCTCTTACTATGGTCCACTTTCTCTCCCCCCTTTCTCTATTTTAAGTCTCTTAGGACATTTTAATGATCACTGAAGAAAATATTGGATTTTTTTGAAGTACATATAATGCTCATGGACCAACATTTTAGGTATTTTAAATTCATGGTGAAATGTCATCTTTATCCTAAATTTTTCTATTTTCAATTATTGTATGTCAGTTTGCAGCCAATAAGGTGATTTGAATTTAATTTGTCTATAAGAACACATATTTTTTAGTTAATTCAATAACTAAGAGATATTTGGCATTCTATAGATTACACATGATATTTTTGGCACTCTATTAAGTATTAATAATAATTATAGAGGGATCAACCATTCATTAGAGAATTATTATTTTTTTGAAGCCAATATTTCAAGTGGAGTAGTGTTATCACATAACCTAGGTTTTTGAATGCCACTAGAATTATTTCAATGATGTAATTCACTATTTTTGAATTGTTAATTTTTTAGGGGATTAGTAATTATATGACACTTACAAACTTAATTAACCCTTAATATATGTAATAAAATATTAATTATTTCCATAATTTTCAAATAATGTTGTCAATATGGGGCAAGGAGAAGAAATTCTATTAATAGGTTATAAATTTCACAACACGAATATCCTAAAAAATAAATTGAATATCTAGACAAGGAAAACACAATTATATAGTAAATTTTAAGTATAAATATAATTTTTCAATGTCATTCATGATGTTTGGACATGTTAAGAGCACCTATGACACTTTATACATTTATTACAAATCATCATTAAATTTTTGGGTAAATCTCTATCACTTATGGATGTAAATTTATATATTAAAATTTTAATTAATATCACCAAATTTAATGACCAAACATTATTTTAAATAAATTATAGATTTACACTAATAAATTAAGTGTACATAATTTTGTTCACATGTTTATTATGCATAATTGGAAGAAGTTAGGTTATTTGTGTTACATATAGGTGTAATCCATTTATTTATAATACACTAACGCAAGTATGGATATGTAGACACCTAAAATGGCCCTTTTTCATTTATTTAGTGTTAATTTATAATTATTATCACATTTGTCTATGTATTGATAATTGGGTTTAAATTAAGTGTTATTCAATTATTTTTCAAAAGTTATGCTCTGAAACTCTTTTTATAGATCCTTGTTGTAGAGATATTGATCTATTTTTGAACTTTCATTCCCCAAGTTATGACCTTTTATATGCTCCCAACACTTTTATTTTTCTCCCACTTTAAATGGATGGGTTCATTCACTCCTTTATATCTTTCTCACTTTCAGATGTGGGTAGTCTACATGCACATAAATATTACTAAAATTTGAATTGAAGTCACTTATAAATATAAAAATCATTACATTAATTTATAAAACTAAGTATATGACAATGTAATGTAATTATTTTCATTTTATCTTTATTATACATAATATTTTTTATTGACATCTTTATTTCAAGTCAAAAAATATATATAACTATTAAACAACTACTTAATTCACACTAACCACCCAAACGCTATTAAAGGCAGACCCTATATGTAATTTGATTTTTGTTCACTAAATTTGCTCAAAATTTCCCTATCTCTTAATTCATTTATAGAATTTTTTTGGTCATCATCTACATAGGGTGTTATCAATCATTAGTCATCCTCTGTTTAACTTGTTAATCTCCCTACAACTTACATGCTAGTAGAGATATTAGTGTTTAACATCTTCTCAAATGTTAGAAAATATTAGGGTATGAAGTGAAAACTTCCCTAATGGAATAAAACTAATTTTATTGTATGAGTATGATTCATGGTTCATTAATATGAGTAAAAAGTTAAAAAGGTTATTGATGTCATGTATTGCATTGAAAAACATTATTCCTTGTCAAGATATTAGTGAAATTTAAATAACCACCATTTAAGTTACATCAAAGGATTTATTTTAGTCTATTTCTATCTTAAAGGTATGAAATACAAATGAACTAAAATTCTTGATTCTAAACCGAGGATATTAATTCGCTACAAATTCCCATTCTTTTTTGTAAAACATATTTTATTTTATTTTATTATATTATATATATTTTTATACAATTTGAAGTCATGTAAAGACGCAAAATATATAGTCTTTTACAATGGAAAATAAAATGTTATCATAAAAAAATTTAATTAAAAATATGTTAATGGTTTAATTTTGGTTTAGTTTAAGTTTATTTTCCACATGGGTATGATGATATTTGAACATCAACATTTCTTACACCTGAATCCCCATAAAAAAACATAGTCATTGTGGGTCATTTTAAGATTCAAGTTTGATTATATTTACCTAAATGTCCTTTACAAAACCATATATAAATACATTTTTATTGCACGTGCATGCATGTGTGGACACACACACACAAAACTGTGATCCACATTATATATTTTCTTATTTATTTATTAGTAAGGTGAGAAATGTAAGGAATTGAATTATCATAAATAAGTTTTAAAATGATTATTATTTACATAATTTTAACATTTAAATTGTAATTATCAACTAGAAAAAACTAATGGACATGTTAGTTTGATTCATTTGGTAATATATTATACACAAACCTATTGGATTGTCATTATAAAATTATAAGTTTATTAACTCTAAGACACAAATCAACATATAACTATTTGAAAGTTTATAATATAAATCTATACCAACTTCTTTATATTAATGAATTACTAAAGTAAGGTGTATTGTTAAGAGAAATTAAGTAGGATATAAAATAAAATAAAATAAAATAAAAATACTCTTATAATTTGAATTAAAGAAAGTAGGGTAATTTTGAAGGTGGTTGAGATAAATGAAAAATGTTTATAGTATTCATAATTCAACCAAATTAGTGTCAATCATGATATATGGAGATAAGTGGAATATTTGATCTCCACTTCAATGATGATGGTCCATTACCATAAAGTCATTAATAAGTGGAATTAAAACTAGTAAAATGGAAACATATGAATGATAACTATCATTATCAATAATATAATTTAGTTTGTGGGAGTGTAATAAAAAATAATTACAAATTCCAAACTAAAGCAAAGTATTGATAGTGAAACTTATCATTCATATGTTTCAATTTTAATTTTTGAAATTCCACCTATTAATCACTTTATGGCAGTGGACCATCATCATTGAATATGAGCTCAAGTTATCCATCCATAATTTTTCGTAAAGAAATAAAAAATATATATCCAAAATACTCCTATTCAATTTGAATTAAATAATATTTGTCCTTATTTTTACAATCATACCTTTCATAGGTAAATAAAAATAGTATATAGAATATAATACTCCCACCCAAGGATTAAACAGATCAACAATATATTACTAAATTAAAAATCCACCTACTATTGTTATTATAAATAGAAATGAAATATGAAACTTGGTTATATTATTTCCACATATAAAATTGGCCTTAATTAATCTTAATTCAATTTTATTAAGTAATTATAATGCTTGATCATATGTCAAATAATAGATCATAATATATAATAAAATTATATTTTTATATTAATCATAACTAGAATAATCAAATTAAATTATATTTAAAATCTCTCTACATAATGCTAGAAACATATTCCCACCAAAGTTTTGGTATATGTTGATTATGTTGAAAAAAAGAGGGTAAATATTTAGGGTTTTCTTTTTCTACTTAATGAAATAATACTTATAAAATCATTTATTTTGAATTCATTTTTCTTGCTAATTTAGTGTACATATTTAAGTGAAAATTAAATAAAATATAAAAATAAATATAAGTGAATATTTAAATTATTTAGAAAAATTCTATTCATTTTATATTTTTATGTATGTACTATCTCTTAATTTCAATTTAGCTTTATTAAATTTCAATAATATGTATATCTGGAAAAAATATTTTTAGATACCTATCCAAGATGTCAAAAATAAGAAAATATTCTCATGAGATGATATCAAATGGATAGAGATATAATTGGGTAATGGTGAGTCCAGTTAAGTAGTTACCATTCCATATGCATAGTTATAATATTTTCAAAGAGTCAAGGAAAAAGTCTAAATAATAATACCATAATTATGAGAAATAAAAATACTATCAAGTCCACACATATATAGATTTAACTACAATATCATTTAATTATTAGAATTATTATATTTAAAATATATTATTAATATTCATTGTTTGAATAATATTAAATGTAAATTTGAGTACTAAAGGTTTATGTTAATTCAAATATTCAATTGAAATTTATAGTGTTTGATTTTTGTTAATTATATTTCAATGTGATTATGGATTGAGGATAAGTAAAACTTTGATAGAAAAGAGGAAAATAAAATATAAGTAAAGGAGGGCTTTTGTAACATAATTTATTGTTAAGGAGTATTTTTTTATGCCTAGTGTTGTATATATTACACATAATAATTGTTTTCATGAAGACATTCAAGGAATAACATGTCATGTGATTGAAGGATCACATGATAATATGAGAAAAACGTATTCCCCAAAACTATATAAATAATTGAAGATCAGGTATCCAACATTGTTTACTTGGGTGTTCAAATGGTCACCATATACAAAGGTTATAACCACACTAGGTTAACCAATAGCTAGACTACTTTTTTCTATTCACATAGTTTACTTATGAAATCATCTATAACTATCTATAAATCCACTATTGGACTAATAAATTTATTCAAATCATTAATGGTAGAAATAAATCAACCTACTACCTAATAAAATGATCTATTTATTTTTTAAACAACCAAAATAGATTTACAAGATGAATATATCTCACAAATGAATAGTGGATATAATCAAGTACATCAAAATAGTGATATAATCCACATTTGAAGTATAAATAAGCCTACAAACCCTCTTATCATAATATTTAGAATTAATTAAAAGTCTCACAACTAATACTATGCTAAATATACATCAAACAATAATGTACAACTTGTTACATTTTATTACAAATAAAATATATAATATAATGTGTATAAAAATGCAAAAGAGCTTCACAAGTAGCTCAAAATCCATAAATATAGACTAAGTATGATCCCAAATAGTTGAAACAACTGAACAGAGGGAGACCATAATCTAAATGCTTTACCTCTAACCATAGACAAATGGTCTCCCACACATCTCCACACTAAGAGTGGCCCTACCCTTCATGAAGGGGTAAATATGAATAGTGCAGATACCTAAAAATCCACTACAACTCATGTGTACAATCATTAATACACACAACAATAATGTGGACCATGAAATCCAAACCTTTATCTATTATGACATCAACATACACATGTAAACTAGAAAGTATAGTGGAATGATAATGTCTCAAATATAACATTACTTTTTCCAAAGTTTTCATTAGATAAATTAGATTTAAGGATCTTAGTCAATTATTCTCACAAAAAACTCTTTGTTACTAAATCATTACTATGAGATGATATTAGGGGACATGTATATGAGTTACATACTGGCATCCTCATATCACTATCACCTATTATCCAAAAATATATTCTAGTAATTTTCACATAAATATTAAAAGCATAATAACATAGATTTTAGCATACACTTAACCCAAATAGTAATAAATGATACAAGCAATCATAAATCATAAATTTCATTATTTTCATTCACTTACACATAAGAGTGATATGCATAATTTTATCAAATGAAGTATATTCAAAACAAAATATGTATAGGATACTAGAATAAGAAATCAAAGTATTATAATTCCCTTTCCAACATATCCATTGAACACCTTTTCATATGTATATATATATTTGATAATTAAACTCAGTCAAAAATATAACCCATGAAATCTTAAAATAAATCATAAACAAGATCATATATGTAAGATCAATTTATGCATTTCTCCCTTCTCATTCATCATACTCTATTATTTATAAAAACCTCATATTGATATAGGGATACAGTCTAATCACGTTTTATAAAAAAAAATTTATTTATTCACATATAATAAACAACCTTTATAATACTTGATAAGGTACATATAATATACATAAGTTTTCTCTTCAAAACTCTTTCTTATTTAACATCTTATTTCCATTCATACAAGTGCATTAAGGGATGTAGAAAGGAACTTATAGATGGGATGACATAAAATTAGATTTCTGTAGAACCTTTATCTTTTAGGATCTAGATATTAGGATCTGTAAAACATTGTAGAAGATAAAGCAATTCCTATTCATGCAATACTCCACTACAAAACAACAATTTACCAAAATCAAATTAGAAGAAATATTGCTAGGCCATATGAATGGATGGGGAAAAAATGATATAATTACAAGATATTTACCAGAGGATGAAAGAATAAAAATTAAAATAAGATAACTTGAGAGTATGATACATTTCAGAAAAATTAAAAAATAAGATGACATAATGAGGAAAAACCAAAAGGCATAAAAGTATAAATTGAGGAAGGAGACTGATAATTCTTGTATATTGTAGAAGACAAAATACAATATTTTTACCAACTAATCAAACTCAGAGAAGATAATATTTATATAAATATAATCCTAAAATAGAAAATGTAGGAAATTACTAGAAAGAAGAAGAATACGTAGA
The DNA here is from genome assembly GCA_037957365.1 of Torreya grandis. Lineage (NCBI taxonomy): Eukaryota > Viridiplantae > Streptophyta > Pinopsida > Cupressales > Taxaceae > Torreya > Torreya grandis. The sequence continues at coordinate 1,303,206 of JARHVA010002194.1, forward strand.
AAAGATATTAGAGTTGTTCAGGAAATATGAAGACTATTCCCATGAACTTTCCCATAGATAAAATGAATAAAATATGAAGTTGGAACCATGAAAATGCAACTAAAAGAGGATATAAAACCTTTGTATAAATGACCATACAAACTCAATCCAAATATAAAAGCTAATGTTAAGTTTGAATCATATAATATGTTAGTTGATGACATAATAAACTTTGTATAGGACACATAATGGATAAGTCCTATTGTGATTTGAAAAATGATAAATACTTATATATGTTGACTATAAAGAGTTGAATAAGGCCTATTATCATGACCTGTACCAACACCATTTATAAAAGAGATATTAGATAGTGTTACTGAAAGGGATATCTATTCCTTCACTAATGGATTCTCTAGATATCATCAACTATGAATATCACCTAAATATTAACTGAAGACTACATTTTCTAAAGAATAAAGATCCTTTATGTATATAATTATACCATTTGAATTGAAAAATGCATTGGTTATGTTTTGTCTAATAATGCTAAATGCATACAAAGATTTTATATACGAATTATTGAAAGTGTATATTGATTATTAGATGGTATATATCTTGATTAAAGACCATGTTAAGGTTTTATAACTGATGTTCTAATGATTTCAATAACTTAAAATTTATATTAATTTAAAGAAACACATTTTCCACATGATTTGGTACATTACTAGGACATATAATAGTAAAAGAGGACTTAATGGTAGATCCGCTCAAAATTGTAATGATCATAAACCTACCACTACCCAAAACATATAAGGAGGTTATGAAAATACTAAGTTGTATTGGATATCATTATTGGTTTCTAATAAACTACATAACCATAAGTGCAACAAAAGAGGACTTACTAAATAAGAAACCTAACCAACCTATTGATTGGTTAAAACAATGTTAGGAACCTTTGACAAATTAAAAAACAATATTGTGGATACCCCAATACTTGTGTTTCATAATTTTATGATTAATTCCAATGTTCATGTAGATGTATTTAGCATAATAATATGATCAATGTTGGCACAACCCTATGGAAAAATTGATCATCCCATTTTTTTGTAATAAATTGGGAAAAGCTAAAAGTAATAACTATAACATAGAAAAAGAGGCACTCTCTATGGTGTGTGTAGTGCAAAAATTTATACATTACTTTTTGGCAAGCCCATTTTTATTCTTTACATATCATGACACAGTCAAATATTTTATTAATAAAATAAGTATATAAGGTCCAATTTATTGTTGGTTATTGTTATTCCAAGAATTGAATTTTGAGATTGTAGTAAAACCTAATAGGGTAAACAATGAACTTGACTATCTATCCATAATAACTACATGTGAAGACATATTACCAACTAAGGATGAGTTTACCAGATCTCACCTCTTCTTCATGGAAGCCATTCCTAAGGACATGAAAGTATTGTATATTTTTAGTCTCGTAGGGAGTATTCAAAAAAATATAATCCCTTAGAAATGAAATATTACTGATCCAATATTTACCCTTTATACTCATTGAGTGATTATTGTATAATAAATAAATAGATTAAATGTTTCAAAGGGTATCCATATTGTATGAAAAACATAAAATATTAAAAGAAGCCCATGATGGAGTTGTTGGAGAGAATGAATTTAGAGAGATTACATGAAAGAAAATAATTATTTCAATCCTATGGCAGCCAACACACTTCAAACTTGTATTGGCAATTTGGCTTATCAAGGTCAAATACCAACCCTTGTAATTCAAACTTTCCCAGTTTGATCAATAGCCTCACCAAACTAGTCAAACAAGTGTATTTTGGCCTAAAAAATCAATTTTTATCTTTAAAATTTCAAAATTAAAAGTATAAATATTATTATATTATACAATTTACCTTTAATTTTATTCAAATATATGTTTTATGCCTACGTCCAAAATTTCATAAGAAAAGGTGGTTCGATGCATTTTTAAAGTTAAAAAGGGCCTATTTTGGGATCCCACATGCCAAAATTAGCCTCAAAAGCATGGAAAAGGATTTTTATTTTGTTTTAATCATAAATATAAAGTGGACCTCCTTTAAATGCAATAAAATTTGTGCTGGAAGGCTTAGTTTTCTTTCAAAGGCCAAAAATACACTCTTTTCACCCATTTCACAAAAAGAGGTACAGACTTGTATAGAATTCCATACATACAAGTCATTAAACAAGGTAATAAGGACATGAAGAAGATTAATTATGAATGCCATCAAAATTAGAGACCAAACAAGACCCAAACTGGTCTCTTCCTTCCAATTGACAAGTTTTCACATCATGACATACTTATAAGTTTGAGGATGGTACAATTTGCAAGAGGAAGGTATAGGTCTAAATTTTGGATCTAATAAACTAGACTTAGAGGGATTATTGATGGATTAAGTGGATATTTAATTAGCCTCTCCACCATCATTAACCATTAAGTTGAATATAGGCTAATTTTTATATCCTTGCAACTAGTTTTTCTCAATTTCTCGTCACTTGGGCAGAGTTTCAAGAAAAATCAAGTTTTTCCATAATATTGGGGACTTAAGTTTCCTTTCCATGGCATCCTTAAACTATTATTCACACATATCATGTTAAAATAGAGCAAGCAAAGATAGCTAGTCAAATCTATAGTATGGCATGCCTATGAGAGGAAATTATACAGTCATGGAAGAAGAAGCCAACCTCAAATTTTATTGAATTTGTGTTTTTATGGTTTCCATCATATTTATCATTTTTTTCAATCATAATTCTTAGAATCTCTCCAAGTTTCACGGAAAATAATCCATCATATGCTCTCAAAGTGTCTCAAAAAGCCTCGTTTAACATGGTTTAAGGAATTTTGCATATTTGAAGGTTTTTTAGAGAAACCTATATTTCATCTTTGGCCTGTATCCCTCCTCCAATGGTTTTCATTTTTAGGTGGTGTGATGGTAATGTGTCTATGTTTGTTTTTGAATCTTTACCATGCTCTTGTCATGCTTCTAAGGGTTTGTTTCCCACCTCCACCTCACACCACTATCTAAACACAACCATTGTCATAGTGTTATTGTTCCTTTTTCACCTTCCATCATGTTTCCATTCTCCATTCATGTCATATCACCCTCAAACCCATCTCCATCACCTAGTTTCATCTCAAAAAAGCTAAGTTGACAAAGAGGCACCTTCAAAAGCATGGTAAAAAGGGGGATAGGCCAATTAAGCATCATGAATAGCTAATAATATAGTGCTACATTAGGTAGCTACATCTAAAGGTTGTTCATCAAGGAATAATGAAGAGAAGGAGGTATGGAGAGACCTTCAAATGTCATATATATATATATATATATATATATATATATATATATATATATATATATATATATATATATATATATATATCAATAAGATCATTCTTATAAGAGAGAAATATATGTAGGCCACCATGATAATGAAAAGGAGGAGAATCACCTACAAAGAATCATTTACAATCATAAAATAGACCTACAATACCAAATAACACATTCATATTTTCTATGAAAAACATAAGCTAATGAGTAATGGTGGAGATTAATTCATAACAATCTATTCAAATAATCTAAGCAGCATGAGAAATCTTGGTAATCAAAGATTTAGCTCATGATAATGACATCTCCAAGGCCTATTTCAACATCCTTTCATACAAAATCATCTTATAGATTTGTCTTTTGTCAAGAAGGTAACCTACGTCACAAATTTAAGGACTCTTCTAGGCATCATTGAGTCTTAGGAAGCTTGGAGACTATTTAGATTGCAAGAGAGCAAGAGAATAAAGGAATATTTCACTTTGAGCTTTTTGAGAGATATAATGCAGCCTATATTCATAAAGGACTACCTATAGCTCCATAAGGCATCCTATAGTAGGCTTATGTCATAGTAAATGGTGGGTAAGATGAAATTTTAAGGGTATAGAAGACTATATGAGGATCAAAAAGATAGAATGGGTTAAAATTTTGATCAAATTCCACCTCAAACACCTACAAGATAATATGGGTCTATCAAACATCAAATATAGCTAATAATCCACCTACATTAGGCTTAAAAAATCATCCACAATTGATAAAGGTTATGGTAATCAAAGAGACTTGTAAAATGTTTTAAGAACCTAAAAGTATTACAAGGTGACCTCAAAAGGGTTTGAAAGACACATAGGTCCAAAGACATAATTGGTTTTGAGAGACACTAAAGTAACCTACAATGCCTTAAATTCACCTATAGGTTTATATAGATCACTTCCCATAGGGTTTAGTTACCAAAGAGTTTATTCATTAAGGAGACCTCAAGGATGTTTTCAATCTAAAACATTGTCAAGTGAATGAAGGGTACTATAAAGATGATGACCTCAGTCAAGTGGTAAGTAAGCATTACAAGGAAAATCTTCATTTCAAATAAGATATACCTATATCCCTAAAGCTACCATACAAACCTGTACCTACATTTAACGAAGGTCTTAGTTGTCAAGTGACTTGTTAAAGTGATAAGAAGCATTAATCACTACCAAGTGCATGAACATAATAATGTCCATCTAATATTTAAATAACATGTAAGTCTAATTTGAGAATCATCATGAACCAACCCAAAGTAACCTATAACCATACAAAGTGACATATAGCTACTAATGTTTCCAAAGGCAAAAAATATATTTTGAAAATTTAAAAATGATTTGAAGGTTATGAACTCTCAAGAAGGATTTGGGGAGAGAGGGTGATTATCTTTGAAGGGAACTAGGATTTAAACAAATAGTTTAATCTTTAAATAGAAGCTAATGAAATAAAAGATATTCACCTATAGTGAACCAAACTAACTACATATAGGGCACTATACATGATTAAGTATTTACTAAGAAAGCATATTTGTTTCAAGAAAAGAGTAAAACATGATGAAAGGTATGGCGTGAATGGTTTCTAAGGTAGCTCAAGTATAAATATGTATCAATCCTTAAATGACTATAGGGTCTTGACACTGTCTATAAAGTCACTAAGAGGGTTATATAGTCAAATAGGTCCTTTGAGTGAACATCAAGGGTTTGAAGTTTTCAAATAAGATCATTGATTATTTTTTAAGTGATAATAATAATATAAGACTCAATGACATCTTATTTTTGTTTGCCCTCTCTAAATCCACCTTTAATCCCTATTGAGTCCATATAGGGGCTAATAAGTACTAAACATAGTCAAGAACTTAATACAAGATCTAAGATCATGAGGATATGATTGTGTTTATAAGAATGAATGTTAAATCGAGGGATAAATTGGTTTGAAATGTGATTGAGATTATAAAAAGGAACACATCTACAATAAATAAATTTGGCCTATCACCCATATAAAAGAGCATTAGGTCAAGGATTTTCTTCATTTAGGGTTTCATGAGTGTAGATGTTTCATTAGAACACATATAGTGAATTATATAAAGGATTAAATTACATTATATCCAAATAACTTGCACTCAACCCATGTCAACTACCCAAAGTAACCTATAGCTTTCCAAGTAGGCCTTTTTCTAAGACAGTGAGGAAGTTTGAAGGCAAGGACTATTTGGTGATGGTTACAGAATCAAGTGGAGGGTTAAAGAGAGTAATGAACCTTAAATGAGAATTTAAATAAATAAAATGATCTTAAAGAATTAAAAGGTAGGGTTAGACAATAAAAATAGTAAGCTACAACAATATAAAGGATTTGAAACACACAGTCATGTTCTAGGCATAAAGCAAGTGAAGAAAAGCAAAGTGACATAAAGCCTATTGATCATGAATGTTATACAATATATATTAAATAATGAATAAATTGGTCATATAATCATAATTAACCTTTTAGGAGGTCAACATAGTCAAACCACTATATACTTGTATGGATTTTAGGATATGGGAATCATAATTCCTTTTTTAAGGAGTCTAAGCATGCTAGATGAAGAGTGAAAGATGATTTAAAAAATTATTAGAGAACTATTGAAATATTTTAAGATAAAATTTATATCATAAACATACATCACTCATGAAAACACCTGAAATATGTAAAAACATAGTCAAATATGCATTCAAACCATGCAAAAGGGGTAATTTTGAAATAAAGTTGAAGATTATGGCATCTAATTATGGTTTCAACACTTGAAATTTGGTACATAGAATAATAATAAATATAATAATCATCCATATCAGTTTCAAATCCATTGGACAAGTGTAAGTAATCACTATTTTTACATAGTCCATCACTAGTCAAAAAATAATCATAATAGTGCAAGCAGAGGTCCAAGTGAGTTTGGAAGTACCAAAAAGTTTTTTGAATCCAAGTGAATTTTTTAAAAGAATTTTAATATGTAATTAAGTCTTAATATACTATATAATAGGTTATAAAACTAAAATTCATATGAAAACCATGCCCATATAGGCTATTTCAAGCAAGCATTCATATAAGCAAAAATAGATTTTTGAATTTTAAAGAAAGATGGAACCTTGAGATTGTTTTTTATATAATGATATAGGTAAAATTATGATGTTTTAAGGAATTTAGGATTATGGTGAGTTTAATTTTAATCTATGAGGTGAAATTCAAATTCTATAGTTTTATACACCCTTCCAAGCCACCTATTAATATGCTCATATCTTTCACCACATGAGGAGTTTTTCCAAATGATATTATAATTATTTGATGACCCATACTAAATTATAATTAATTAATATTTTAGGTTGATTTAGTGTTTTTTTATTTATGAACAATTTCTAAGAGCATAGGTAGCCTAGAATGTAAGCAAAACCCTACAGGCAAATTTCTTCTATGTGATAACTTTCATATCTTTTGCATGGGAACCAAATATTTTTAGGGATTTAGGGGGGTAAATGTAACACACATAAATGGAAATAATTTTTTATTTGGATATATGTACTTCATGAATCATCAATAAGAAGATTCATCTCTAAAGCCCTCCAAAACCCTAATAGTGACCAATTTTGAGAAAAGTAGTTTTTCTTACCATAAATTCACCATCGATCAACATAAAACCTATTAAAATATAAATTAAACTCATATATTATTCTATAAATACAAATTTTATGTATGGAGATATATAGATTGAGTTAGAAATTATATTTTTTTGGTAAAAATCATGAAAAATGAGGTATAAGGTAGTTTACATAAAAACAAATCCATGGATGTTGAATCTTGAGACTTTTTATTCATCCTAAAATATTAATATGGTAAAAATTATGTCTATAAGTGCCTTTACTATCTCCTCCAAAATAGCCACTCTACAGGAGATGGGAAAAAATGGACCTAGTCACCCTTGTTGACTAAATGGCAAGAGTTTCTTCATCAAAATCATCTATCTTATGATGTTAGGAGTTGATTTATGTCTAATTTCATCTTGTTATCAAGTTTTAAATGTTTTTTTAATAGGTTATAATGGAGTTTTAAGTGCAATAGGAAGGCTATGAGGCCCTATTAGTCAATCAATCAAGCAAAGAATAGAATTGAAATGGTTGTTAAGAAGTTTATTTTGAGTTTCAATGCCAATTTACATGTTCATTTAAATATTTAAATCCCATTTCATGAAATTAAGGAGATTAGTGCAGTTGATTAGTCCTCAAATCCACATCACTTTAGTTGACTTTTGATAAGATCATTCATATGTCATGCTTTCCATGTAAAGGAGGACAATCTCATGTTCCAACTCAGCTTCAAATCACTTTAAGTGGAGGTTTCCATCAAATTTTGGTGTTTATTTCATGCAAATAAGATTTGATAACTCAATTTGGGCCCACCTTTCCTTATTCCAATGCCAAAATGAACTTCATGCAATTTTTTTAGGATAAGTCTTAAGGACTTTTGTTAACTATAGAAAAGTGGATTTTTGACTTGAATTCATGTCAAGATGACTTATTATTCACACCTATATTCCACGTTATCTATATCTTCTAGCTAATTCTACTATTTTGGTTATATATGTAGGCTTTCAAGCCAATTTTTAGGATCCATCCCTTTCTAGGCATGACTAGACTCTACCAAGATTGAGTTTTGTAAAATTTTCATATAAAAAATGACTTTTAGATTTTATTATGTTGGTATAGTTCATTTATGTTAGTTTATTTTTCATATATGGTAGATCTTTCTCCCTTGTCAATTCCTAATCTCACCTATTTACTAGTTTATCATATTATGCAAGTCATGTTTTAGTGTTTGGTGTCATTTTGGTTGAGCTAAAAATGGATATAAGTGGCTACTTAATGCCTTGAATTAAGGATATTCCATAATTTACCTTAGGATTTGATCAACTAATAAAACCTCTACATGAAATATCGACGCATAAGATCCATTTGAGGTCATATATTCAATCTTTACTTGTATTATCAGTGTTTTAATATCTCAAATAAAGTGGATGAACCATCAATATAGGTGTATCACCAATATTAAAATAGGATTTCCCTTTTATATTTCTTCTCCCCTTTTCATCACAACAGTTATCAGTTTAGCAAGCAACACACAATAATACACCAAAGGATCTAACCTCACCAAAATCTAGACGTCTGGTGTGAGTTCAAGCATTCCACACCTTAGATCATTACAATGTTAGTCTAGGTGTGAAGGACTTTCATATCCAAATATATCAAACCTTTAAATTAGGGTGTTATTTGGGTTGCTAATAGTTTTTTCATGCCTGATGGGACACAAATTTAGCTATTACAGTATAAGTTTGTAGAATATCATCTTCAAAACCAATTTTTGGGACTCCTCTGGCCCTTATCTCAAGGTAAAAGGTAATTATTGTTCATAATTTGAGTTATATTAATGATATTCTAGGCTATGGTATCCTTCAAATAAGAGTTTCATCATTCTTCTCCCTTCCAACAATTCTAGTATGATCCTCATGACCCATATAAGCCATATAAAGAGTATATGGAGCCTTATCTTTAGTATGAAAGCTCATACCAGTCCTATAATAATCATCCATATGCATCTCATCCTCATATATATGAGTCTTACCCATTCCAAGATCAACCACCCTTTGAAAACTCTCTCAATTTTCATGATGAGATAGAGGAAATGAGGAGGGTAAGCCAAATGATTGCTGAAGAGATATCATCCTACAAATAAGAGTTGTTAGATAATCAATGTTAGTCTCAAAGGCTAATACTTTCTTCTACCCCATATCAATATCCTTAGATTCCAATTTCATCTCAATAAGAAATTATCCCAATCATACCTTGAGCTATAATACATTCAGTACTAGAGACTCAACCTTCACCCCTTCCTCCTCAAAATCCCAAATCCTTTCCATCATGGAAAGCCATTCAAGAAGTAGTGCAAAAAAGAGAGGAAGTGAAAGATATCTAAGAAGAGTAGATCCATAATAAAAATCAAGTATATATGGCACAATCATTGGATCTATCTCATCTTATTGAATACTTTTAGGGATCTACTATGCCTATCCTAGAGAAGGAGCCTATCCTTTTTGAAATAATTGATGAAGTTACATCTGAGTTAAATGAAGTTGAAAGAGTATTGCATGATTAAAAGGAGAATATCATCATAGACAAAGTTAGTATCATTGAATGGATTTATCTAATCATGGCAGTTGTATAATAAAGTGAGGTCAAAGAGGTTGTTACTAAGATAGAAGATAAACTAAAAATAGAGGATGAAATTCAAGAAGAAGACACTCTAGTTATATAAGTTGAAGGTGTTTTCCATGAGTTTATTGATAACACAATAGCTTCCATACATCATGAAGAACAAGATGAGATACCAAAAGACAATTTTCAGCCTTATGATCATAGTGGAGAAGTTCCAATTGTATTTTAGCTTCATGAGAAAAAATCTTTAGATTTTTTTCACATCTTCCATTCATGTTATTCTTTACTTGAATGTGGTCAATTACAAGATGAGAAAAGTGATATAATCAATAAAGAATAAAATATTTTCTTAGGATATGAAATGTTTGAGCATATCAAGCATGGTTATCAACCTCTCTCATCATCTTGAAATGCTTGTCTACTTTTGGAAGCTGAATATGAACACAAATGGCCTCAAGAAGTCACAAAATCATATTCATCTCTCTTAGAGGACAGCCTTATAAATATGATAAATGAGATAAACCAAGGTTTCCTACATTATCATGATCAATAATTCATGAATGAAGAATAAATGAAGATGCTATTGAAAATTACATGGATCTTAGAGCATGATGATTGGGTCTTGGATCCATATCTCTGATCAATGTACTTAAGAATGGAGGTTGGAATCCCACCTACATAATCAAGAAGAAATGAGCATTAAATTGCCCTTATCTATATAAAAGAGCTATCAAGAGATGGAAAATACATTTCAAGGTTCCAAGGTGGACCAAAAATCTTCCCATTCGATCTTGGATGAAATATTCTCCTTTCAAATTAGTCATTCTAAGTTTGTTTTATGTCAATAAATGAGTAGGACAAGTAGTATCTACTTCCATTTTAATGTGTTTTCCTATTTTCCTTAGATTATTTTTCATTAATTTATATTTTAGTGGTTTGTTTTCCTTTATTTTTGTTGTGTCACAGTCAAAAAAGGTTTTTCAAAGCCCAAAAGAGTCTATTTCCCAGTTAAGAGCGTATCAAATCAAAGTTGTTATTCTTCAATATCTTAATGTCTCATGGAATCCATTGAGTTATTTTAACTAGTATGATGGTCAACCCCTATGAGTCATCAAAAATTTTGTTAATTTTTCTTGTCAAGGCCAAATACCAACCCTTACAATTCAAAACTTTTCCTAGTCTAGTCAATCGTCTCACCAAACTGGTCAAACAAGTATATTTTGGCCTAAAAAATTAATTTTAATCTTTAAAATGTCAAAATTGGAATTATAAATATCATTAAAATATCCAATTTTCCTTCAATTTTATTCAAATATATGTTTTATGCCTAAGTCCAAAATTTCATAACAAGAAAAGGTGTGTTTATGCATTTTTAAAGCCAAAAAGGGCCTATTTTGGGCTCCCACATGCCAAAATTAGTCTCAAAAGCATGGAAAACGATTTTAATTTATTTTTTCATGATAAATATGACGTGGATATCTTTTACATGTAATAAACTTTGTGACAAAAGGCTTAGTTTGATTTAAAAGGCTAAAAATACACTCTTTCACCCATTTCACAAAGAGAGGTACAAACTTATACAAAATTCCATACATGCAAGGCATGAAATAGGGGAAATAGGCCATGCACAAGATTATTTAGTAAATTCATGGAAATTGGAGGCCAAATAGGTCCTAAATTGGTCTCTTCTTTTGAATTGAGAATTTTTCACATAGTGACCTGCTTATAGGTTTGAGGATGGTACAATTTGTAGGAGGAAGGTACAGGGTTGAATTTTGGAGCCAAGAAAGTAGACTTAGAGGGATTCATAATGGAGAAAGTGGATATTTAATTTTCCTCTCCACCCTCATGAACCATCAGGTTGAAGATTTTTTAATTTTTAAAGCCTTGCAATCAGAAAGGCAACCAATTTTTCTTAATTTCTCCTCACTTGGGTAGAGTTTCAAGAAGATTCAAGTTTTTCCAGAATATTGGGGACTTAAGTTTCCTCTACATGGACCCCTTTATATATTACTCACACATTTCATGGTCAAATATATAAATCAAATACATCAACTCAAATCTGTAGTATGGAATGCCTATGAGAGCAAATGTATGGTCATGGAAGAAGAATGCAGCCTCAAATTTTCTTTAAATTATGTTTATAGGTTTTCCATCATGTTTATCATGTTTTAAAATCATAATTCTTAGAATTTATCCAAGTTTAATGGATAATAAACCATCTTATTCTCTTGAAGTGTCTCAAGAAGCGTAGTTTAGCATGGTTTAAAGAATTTTGCATATTTTAAGGTTTACTAAAAAACCTATCTTTCTTGTTTGACATGTATCCCTCCTCTAATAGTTTCCAAATTTAGGTGGTGTGATGATCATGTGTCTATGTTTGTTTTTAACTCTTTACCATAGTCTTTGCATGCTTCCAAGAGCTTGTTTCCCACTTCCACCTCATCCACATCATATCTCTATCTAAACATAGGCATTGTCATTGCGTTCTTGTTCCTTTTTCACCCTCCATCATGTTTCCATTATCCATTCATGTCATATCACCCTCAAACCCATGTCCATCACCTAGTTTCATCTCAAAAGATCCAATTTGACAAAGATTCACCTTTAAAAGCATGGTCAAAATGGGGATAGGTCAATTTAGCATCATAAAAAGCTAATAACATAGTGTTATATAATAGGTAGCTACAACCAAAGGTTGATCATCAAGGAACAATGAAGAGAAGGAGGTATGGAGAGACATTGAAACATCATATATAGGTTAACAAGATCAATATTATAAGAGATAAAGATATGGAGGTCACCATGAGCATGAAAAGGAGAAGAATCACCTACAAATCATCATTTATATTAATAAAAGATACCTATAGTAGTAGAGAACAATGTCATATTTACCATGAAAAACAAAATATAATGAGTGATGGTGGAGATTCCTTCATAGTAATCTATTCAAATGATCCAACTATAATTATAAGTCTTGGGAATCAAGGATTTAACTCATAATAATGACCTCTCCAAGGCTTGTTTCAGCCTCCTATAAAAAATCATCCTATGGACCTATATTTTCTCATGAAAGTAACCTACCTCACAGGTTTAAGGACTCTTCTAGGTAACATTGAGTCTTAGGAAGCTTGGAGACTATTTGGATTTCAAGAGATATAGAAAACAAAGGAAGATGCCACCTTTAATATTTTGAGAGATATAAATGCGTCTTATAGTCATAAAGGATTGCCTAGAGTGCCGTAAGGCATCCTACAATAGGCATGTGTGATAGTAAATGGATGGTAATATGAACTTTAAAGGGTACAAAAGACTAGATGAGGATCAAAATTCTAGAAAAAAAACAAGATTTTGATCGGAGGTCACCTCAGATATGTAAAAGAGAGCATAAGTCTATCAAACATCAAATATATCTAAGAATCCACATACAATAGGCATAAATAATCATCCATGTCTAGTAAAAGTTATGGTAATCAAAGAGGCTTGTCAATTTTTTTAAGAACCTAAAAATGTTACAAGGTGACCTCAAAAGGGTTTGAAAGACACATAGGTCCAAATACATAATTTGTTTTGAGAGACACTAAAGTAACCTATAGTGCCTTAAATGCACCTACAGGGTTGTACAGGTCACTACCATAGGGTTTGGTCACCAAAGAGTTTGGTCATTAAGGAAACCTCAAAGAGGTTTTAAACCTAAAAAATTATCAAGTGAATGAAGTTTAATATAAATATGATGACCTAAATCAAGTGGAAAGTAAGCATTTAAAGGACAAGCTTCATTTCAAATAAGGTATACCTATAGCCCTAAAGCTACCATATAAATCTATACCTATATTTTGTTAAGGTCTTATTTGTTAAGTGACTTGTCAAACTACCAAGGAGAATTAATAACTACCAAGTGAATAATAATAATAACCTCCATCTAATATGTAAAGTGCATATAAGTCTAACTTGAGAACCATTATGAACAAACCCAAATTAACCTATAACCATACAAAGTGACCTATAGCTACCAAGGTTTCCACAAAAAAAAAAGGAGTTTGAAACATAAAAAATGCTTTGAAGGTTTTGAAATATCAATATGGATTTAGGGAGAGAGGGTGATTATCTTTGAAGGTAACTAAGAGGTAAACAAATAGTTGAATCTTTGAATAGAAACTAATAGAACAAAATATGTACACCTAAAGTCAACCAAACTATCTACCTATAGGCCACTAAACATATTCAAGTCTTTATTGAAAGGAGAATTATTTCAAGAAAATATTAAATCATGATGAAGGGTATGGAGTGAATGGTTTCCGAGGAAGCTCAAGTAGAAATATGTATCAATCCTTAAATGACTTTTGAGTCTTAACACTATTCATATAGTCACCAAGAGGGTTACATAGTCAAATAGGTCCTTTGAGTGCCAATCAAGGGTTTGAAATTTTCAAATAAGATCATTGATGTTTTTTTAAGTGATAATAATAATATATGACTCAATGACATCTTATGTTTGTTTACCTTCTCCAAATCCACCTTCAATCGCTATTTATAGGGGCTATTAAGTATTAAACATAGTCAATCACTTAATACAAGATATGAGATCATGAGGAGATTATTTTGTTTATAAGAATGAATGTTAAAAAGAGGGATAATTTTTTTTCAAATGTGATTTAGATGATATAGATGAACACACTATTATAGTCATCAATCCCTCAAAGGGCATCTACAACAAAGAAGATTAGCCTATCACCCATATATAAGAACATGAGGTCAAGGATTTTCATCATTTTAGGTTTCAAAAATTATAGATGTTTCATTGGAAAAAATATAGTGAACTATCCAAAGGATAAAATTCTATTATCTCCAAGTACCTTGCACTCAGCCCATGTCAACTACCCAAAGTAACCTACAGCCTTCCAAGTAGACCCTTTTCCAAGACAGTGAGGAAATTTGAAGGTAAGCACTAGTCTATGATAGTTACAAAAGTAAGTGGAGGGTTAAATAGAGTAATTAAGTTGAAATTATCATGGAAATAAATAAAATGAGCATAAACAATGATAAGGTAGGGTCAAATAATAAAAACTATAAGCTATAACCACACAAAAGCTTTAGAACACACAATCATGTTCTAGGCAAGAATCAAGTGAAGAGAAGCATCGTGACATAAGGCATATTGATCATGAATGGTATAACATAGGTTTTAAAGTATTAATTCATTGGTAATATCATCATAATGAACCTTTGACAAGGTCAACATAGTCAAACCCATAGAGACTTGTACAAAATTTGGGATATAAGAAGCACAATTCCTTGTTTAAGGAGTCAAAGCATGCTAGATGAAGAGTGAAATATGATTTAAAACTTCATTAGATGAATATATAAATAATTTATGATATAATTGATCTCATACACCTCAATAAATATTAAAAATGCCTATAATATGCAAAAACATAGTCAAATATGCACTCAGACCATGTAAAAGGGATAAATTTGAAATAAATTTGAAGATTCAGGCATCTACAGGTGGTTTCAAGACTTTAAATTTATTAAATATAATTATCATAAATTTAATAATCATAAATATCTGTTTAAGAGGCATTTGACAAGTGGAAGTATTCTCTATTTTTACACAGTACATCACTAGTCAAAAAATAGTCATAATTATGCAAGGGGAGGCCTAGGTGACTTTGAAAGTTCCACAAAGGTTTTTGATTTCATGTGAATGTTGGAAAATAATTTGATTATGAAATTAATTATTAATACAAATTTTTATATGTGATAAAACTCAAATTCATATGCAAACCATGCCCATACAGGTTATTTCAAATAAGTAGGCATATAGATAAAAAATCATTTTTTGATTTTGCCAGTAAGATGGAACCTTGAGAATGTTTTTATATAATTTTAGGTGTTTTTATTATGTTTTAAGATAGGTATAATCATGGGAAGATTAATTTTAATCCATGAGGTGAAATTCAAATTCTACAATTTCAGACACTCTTCCAAACTACCTGTTTAGATGCTCATATATTTCACCACCTAAAGAGTTTTGACAAAAAATCATAGAATTATTTGAAGACCCATATTAAATTATAATTAACTAAAAATTTATGTTTATTTAGGATATATTCTTTATGAACAATCACTAAGAGCATAGGTATCCAAGAATGCAAGAAAAACCCTATAGGCAAATTTACTTTACGTGATAACTTTGCATATGTTTTTCATGGAAAACCAATATTTTTAGTGGTGTTAGGGCAGGGGAGAATTTAATAAAGATAAAAGTAAATAATTTTGTATTTGGAGGTTTTTACTTCATGAATCATCAGTAAGAAGATTCAACTCTAAAACCATCCAAAACTCTGATAGTGACCAGTTTTGAGAAAAATGGATTTTCTTGCCATCAAAGCACCATGGATCAGCCTAAAACATCTTAAAAAATAAATTAAACTCAAATATAATTATATAAAATCAAATTTTATGTATGAAACTATACAAATCAGGGAAAACATTAGATTTTTTGTGGAAAAAAACATGAAAAATGAGGTACAAGGTAGTTTACATGAAAAACACTTCATGGATGTTGAATCCTAAGACTTTTTATTCATCCTCCAATATTCATATGGTAAAAATTATGCATATAAGTTCCCCTACCAGCTCCACCAAAATAGCCACTCTATAATAAAATGGGGCAAAATGGACCTAATCAACCTTATTGACTAAATGGTAGGAGTTTCTTCATCAAAATCATCTATCTCATGATGGGATGAGTTGACTCAGGTCTAATTGTATCTTTTTTTGAGGTTTTAAAAGTTTTTTTAATAGCTTTTAATGGATTTTTAAGTGGAATAAGAGGATTATTGGGCCTAATTGGTTGATCAAACAAGTAAAGACCAATTTTGAAATGACTATCAAGTAGTTCATTTTGAGTTTCAATGCCACTTTTCATGTTCATTTCAATATTTAAATCTAATTTAATGTAATGAAGGAGCTTAGTGGAGTTGACTAGTCCTTGGGTCTACATCACATCAATTGACTTTAGACAAGATCATGGATTTATCATTCTTTCCATGCAAAGGAAGACATTCACATATTCCAACTTAGCATCAAATCACTTCAAGTGGAGTTTACATCAGAATTTGGCATTGATTTCATGTAAATAAGATTGAATAACTCAAGTTCGGACCACCTTGACTTATTCCAATGCCAAAATGAACTTCATGCAAGATTTTCAAGAAAGGATAAGTCTTAAGGACTTTTGTTGACTATTTTAAAGTAGATTTTTTACTTGAGTTCATGTCAATCTAAATTCTTATTCTGACCTCTATGCCACATTGGCTAGAGATTCTAGCTACTTCTACTATTTTGGTTATATATGTAGGATTTCAAGCCAATTTTTAGGATCCATCCCTTTCTTGGTGTGACCAGACTCTACCAAGATTGAGTTTTTTAACCTTTTTAGATAAATAAAATGACTATTTTAGATTTAATTATGATGTTATAGTGTGTTTAGGTTAGCTCATTTGAATATGTGGTAGAGCATTCTCCCTTATCAAGTCCTTGACTCACCTAGTTACTAGTTTGTCATATTATGTAGGTCATGTTTTAGTGTTTGATGTTATTTTCACTAAGCTAAAGATGGATATAAATGGCTATTTAGTGCCTTGAATTAGGCATATTCCATCATTTCACTCATGCTTTAATCAACTGATAAAACCTCTAAATGAAATACTGATGTATAGGATCTATTTGAAGTTGTAAATTTAGTCTTTACTTTTCTTGTAAATGTTTTAGGAGCTCAAATAGAGTGGATGAACCAGAAATATAGATGTATCACCAATATTAAAATATGATTTCCCTTTTAGTTTCCTTGTCCCCATTTTCATCTTGATAATTAGTAGTTTAGTAATCAGTACACAGTGATACATTAGAGATTCTAGCCTCACCTAAATCTAGAGGTCTAGTTTGAGTTCAGGTGTCCCACACCTCAAATCATTCCAATGCTAGTCTAGGTGTGAAAGACTTTCAGAACCAAATCTATCAAGATTTCAAAGTGGGGTGCTATCTAGGTTGCTAACAACATGCACATTAATATGCAATAAATTATGGCATATGTCAAAGAGTGAAAAAATCAAATTCTATATATCAGATGCCACTTCTCGCAATGTTATCATGCACCCCATTTAAGAAATGGGTAGTTAATTTTATTGATCGAATTAAACCTATGGAAATAAAGTGCAATTCTAGATTCATTATTACTATCATAAAATAATTAACAAGAAGGGTAGAAATAATTCCCACAAAGGATTTTACATCCAAGATTGTTACAAATTTTATGTATGAGAATATAACCACATAGATTGAATGCTAATTAAACATATCAAGTAATCAGCATAATCATTTTATTAATAATAACATTATAGATTTTCTTGATCACTTTTTCATCTAGCATAATAAGAGTACTCCTTATAACCCTTACAGAAATGGTATTGACAATTTTTTTAATACAAAGACTAGATAGTGGGATATTAATAGACTAATAGTACTATGGAATTTTAACACTACCTATACTAGATTAACTAAGCACTACCCCTTTCAATTAGTGTATGGTTAGAATAAATAATACCAATGGAGTGCATACTACAAAGCTTGAGAATTACAATAACATTCAAAATGAATGAGAAGGATTCCATTTATGAAAGATTGATACAACTAGAAAAATAGATGATAAAATATACTTGGAAATATGTAACCATAATCAAGAGAAAATATGCCAAAATATTTGGTATAATATACATATTAAGATTAATAATTTTTAGGTTCAAGATAAAGTCCTACTATATGATAGTAAATATAAACATTGAGGCATGCTAAAAATAATATGGCTTGGACCCTTTATAGTTGAGGATATCTTATAATTAAGAGTAATAAAATTGAAGACAATTAGAATCACACTCAATATATGGTTTGTGAATGGATACTGATTGAAACACTACACTGTACGTTACTTTGATGAATGATGGTGAATGGCAGTAAAGGCATTTACAAGGTAACATTGTCCTTATAGATAGGTGAATGAATTAAGGGTATTATGATACCTTAAACTATATGTATAAGTAATTGGTCATTGATCATGTTACCTCCCTATTAGATTAATATTATCCTTCTAGATGAGTAAGTTGAATGAAGATACCACAATTTACTACACTAAATGTTGAAGTACCTAGTTGTTGATCATGCCAAACTCCCCTAGTGGGATAAATTGAAAAAGTAGGAGATATGAAGAAGGGTGTATGATAATAAAAATTTGGAAAAATATTAAAATAATTTTTATAAAAATATATGGAATAAAAATTTTAATTTTTTGTATAAATATAGACAAAAAATTGGAAAAAAGATGAAGAAAAATAAGGCAAAATGTCAGAACCCTAATGAAAGCAGTAGCTAAAGAAGAAATGAGAATTTATTTAAGAATAGAAGTAATTGTGGAAGAAAGTTAAGAATAATAGTAAATAAGTGAGGATGAAAATATAATAAATTAGTTGAGTTTATTTCCACATAATGATATATTACATAGGTTAGTTTTAAAAATGAAAAATAAAAAATAAATACAAATAGGTTGATGGTAGGAACTACTGCCATAGATAAAAATATATAAATGAAATGATGTCATAAGTATAAGATCAAAATAAATGGAAACATATAAAAAATACAAGCAATTAAAAACCAAAGTGAATGAAGTGGGTGGAACAAACATCTAAAATAAATTCAAGTAAATACACCACTTGAATGCCATGATTAAGGGCTAGATTATATGAAAAATAAATTAGAGACTTTGATAATGGAAAAGTTACACAATCATTTGAGTATCAACACTTTATAAAAATTCACAAGAATTATTTTGCTTGAAATTGAGTTTATACATATAGAACTAGGAAAGATGGAGGTACTATTGACCAAATTTTAATTTTAGTCAAATTGGGTCAACCCTTACATAATGAAGCTTTTTCAAAGGTTCTTATATGTCTAAAAAGGTCTCATGTATGTCTAAACGCCTCATCCATCCCTGCTCTAGCCTTGGTCTAAGCTTAACTTCCTTGTACTTATCTAGTCAACCAAAGTAAACTCTGGTCAAACATGTTCAAAGGTTTAAATTATCTTTAAAATGTCTTAATGTGATCATTTATGTGTTCTAAGGTGCTCCTAAGTCATAAATTTAACCTTTTATATGTTTTATATGCCAAAAGTGCCTTTTATCACATTTTTAGCTCATTAAATGACTTTCACAAATTGGCTATAGAAGAAAATTTGTCACCAAGCAAGTTTTCAACATGTATATGGTTATAATATGTCAGTAAGTAGTTAGATGGTAGTAAAAAATTAGTTTCATACATGAAAACAAGGAAAATTCCTAGAAAATAAACTCTTAATGGCACTTGTAAGGACTTAGGAATTCTATATTCAGCTTAAAATGTGGGAATGTGTCTTTTCAGCTCCTTAAGATCTTTACCACACTTTGCATAGAAAATTTTAAAAATTTTAGTTTTAGCTTTTGCTCCTTCTTTCTTGCCTTATCAAGCCAAAAAGAGTCAATTTCAAATGCTTGGTATAGTCCACATAGGTGGAGTTGGGAGGAGTGATCTTGAGGGTTGAGAGGAGTCTTAGTAAGCTTCATTTTCATGGTAAAAAGTTTTAGTTTCATGGATCCTCCTTTATGAATGATTTATAAGAAGGTAGATAACTTTTTATATACTTACATTTATGAGGGGTCCCTGTTTGAGCTTATTCCAGATTATTTTTATTTGATTAGATAGGTTGGTTGTTTTCAAGTGTTCTCAAGGTGGTCTAAGACGTCTCCAAAAGATTTTTCCTTGTTCTCTTGGATTTTTGAGGTCTCAAGAACTTAAGGAGTCTCTTATAAGCTTGTTTTAGCTAGGAAACAATGAAGGTACATTGCAAGCATCAATATAGGGGAATATCACATTAACTAGGAGTTTTAGAGAGTTGTTTTAAGATCCCCATGGTGACAATCAACCCTTGAAGGACTGGTAAAGAATATAGGTCTACCCATGAGGCCCAAATTATACACATTATCCACTTTCTCCTATGTCTTCTCTTTTCATCTACAAGCAAGTGATTTCCATGTGGAGGAAGGTGTTTTGTAGTTGATTTCAAATTGTTCTTGATGGAGGTTATCCATTTTATGGCTATGAAATGAATTTGGAGTTTTAGGAGGCTTTTGATAAACTTTTTTTCTCAATTACATCTTTTTTGCATACATACAGTCAAATGCATACCTTTAGGTGGCCTAAGTAGAGAGTATGAATGTCATTTAATGACCTTAAGGCACTTAAAGAACTATTAATTTACCTTGATATTATGAAATAACATGATATACTTATTGATAAGGGGAATTTCCAAGTTAATAATGAAGGATATCTTCAAAGTTGATAATATTGAGACATAAAACCTTGATCTCTTTTTTGTCAAAACAAAACTCCTAACATTTTTAGATAAATTTTGTAGCAATGTCATATTGGCATTTGGTCACTTATTGTTCATTATATGTGTATCTTATAAAATGGACAACAAATATGAAAAGTTTGGAGAGTGGAATACTAATATAATGGGGTGATTCAAAGATCCAAAAGTACATTTAAAAACACTGAAAGTATGTAGTGACATCTACAAGCTTTGAACACCAGCTGTTATTCCCTTTCCAAGTTGCATTGCAAACTAGTTCACATGGTCAAATAGTCACACATGGCATAGGGTAGTATAGATAACCTAAATACCACTTGAGGATGTTGTTACATCAATTTTGGCTCACTTTACTCACTCCATGTTCGTACACAAGCCTAGAAAGTTGTACCTACAACTAGGTAGGCAAATAGTGAGGTAGTCTTGATGCTTACTGATGTCAAAAGAGGAATTCAAAGTAATGTGAAGACATGAACATGAATTATTTTGAGATAAAATTGATCATAAAATTTCATAAGAAAGCTATTAACATGAAAATCAATACCTATAGGTCTGATACGCACCTATAGGCAGGGTCTTGAGGAGAAAGATGTCTCAATCTAAGGAAAAAAAATTTAGACCTCATTTAAACATATAAGGTAACTATATATGAGTTAAAGGTGATATATAAAGTGGTGTGACATAGAGAGGATTTAATTAAGCCTTGTCACATCATAATCAACCTCAGATAATTCAAAGAAGCCTACAGGTAGGCTTAAAAGGGGAAAAATGTTTCAATCAATTGAGATAAAGTAGATAGTGAGCTATTTTTGATGTTTTGGTGATGTTATAGGGGAATTAATGTGAGTATAAGTGAAAGATACACTTTCTGATCTAAATTGGATTTTATGAGGAACCTCTAATATCAAAACTAAACCCAACCACTAAAAGTAATCTATAGGTAGGAATTTGAACAAGGTTGTCTTAGTCATAGTCATGATTAGGTCATGCTCAGTCTTGACTAGGAAAATGAGTTTAAGGTTATGATAAGGGATAAATTATTGTAATGTATCTTGAAATATATTTTAACATCAAATATACACTCATTTAAGGCTAATAATGACACCTACATGTAGGTGTCTCAGTCATAGGAGGAAGAAACACAGTCATGAGACTAAAGGATGTGAAGTGAGAACATGGGAGTTAAAGTGGGTTTCAAATGGAAAAATATTTTTCACCATGATCATAAGGATGTAATGATGTAATTATCCTCACATTATTATATCAATCAAATAAAGATCCTCCAATTTCAAAAAACACGGTCAACATTCAATAACCCTGTACAGTCTAACTATGTAAAGTTTGCTTAGGAAATTTGTAGATATGGATGGTAAAATATTGAAGTAAATAACTATTTTTTTTAATATATTATCATTATAATTTAAATAATCTCATCCAATAGTTAAATTTTTAATTCAAATAGGGGAAGTGTCCCATGTTTTTTCTCAAATAAGGGGTACCTTTCCATTGCATAAACCCTACAAGTTTTAGAATTCAAGATGGAGGATAAGCCAAAAGGTATATATACCTTGAAATATGATTGTATAGGTTGTAATAAATATAAAAAAACATGGTAAACCAAGTATTAAAGTTTGAAACCAGACAGGGTAGTCCAAACTATAAGATTTATAGGGATAGTCATTTTCAACTCCAGCCTTGGGAAATAATTATAATGATTTTTAGTATGTTCATGGAGGTAAAATTTATTTTTTTAAGCCATATAATAGGTGTGGAAGGTCAGAAAAGAGGTCTAAACCACAAAGTTGCACGTAAGGCTTAATAGACCTAGTCTAAGCCTAGTACCTAGAACTAGTCCATCATCATTATTGGGACTAAAAAGACATTGAGACCATGTGAAACATGTTTATTGGAGGATACCAGAGGTGATTCAACCTTTATTATTTATATAAATTCATAAATAATCCATTTTTTAGATTGAAGTAGACATAAGCTTATATAGACTACTAGAATTACATGAGTGGCTAGATTGAAATACTTAAAGCTTCCATGAATCTTTTAATGGAGACTAAAGGTATTCAAGTATGTTGGATAGGGTCCTTATGAATAACTTAGTGTAATTTTGATATAATTATAATGTGTGGCCTTTATGAACAAAGGCTAAGACCAAATACCTCCATAAAGCCATCACAAACCCTCTTTAAAGACCTAATTGGAAAGATGAGACAAATGGAGTATCCAGATGGGGAGTAAAGGCTAGGTAAAATACTTGAAGATATAGAGGACTCTACAAATACCTACACCATGTGATTGAGATATACCTTACTTATATGAAGGAGGTACAATAGGGCTTATTGTGATACATTTATGGTCTTTGTGGGCATGGAGAAGATTCAAAAGATGCAACGACGTTTAGGAGAGAGATTTGGACTTTTTATAAGTCCTAATGTACCTATATGTATCTATCTAAACTCCTAAGTGTGTCTTTTACCTTCTTCATCTTAGCCAATCATAGTGAACACTTAGTTAAAATGGTGGAACTCTAATTGGGAAGCCTTTTAAGTCTTGATTCATGAATCTAATGACTTGAACACTCTTTATAGGTGTCATTCCTCCTTTTTCATGGATCATATCGTAGAATTAGAAGAATTTTGTGTGCCAAGTGTGAGGGGTGCATGGGAAGAAGTCATTTGTAACTATTTGAGATGATTGCTCATGGGAAAAAAGATATGAATGGTTTTAGACCATCTAAATATATGTAAAGGATTTTCATTAACCCCTTCCCTTAAGATTAATCATCAAACCTTACCATAATTAGTGATGAGGTAGTCTAATGAGGGTAAATCATGAAAATAGTTTCTTATGCAAGAAAAAGAGAATCTATGCCATATATGGAGGAGTTAGACAAGTTGGAGGGGCATTTGTCCTTATTTTCCTTATATTACCTATTTCATCTTGATTTCATGATATTTTAACTCATTCTCCTTGCTTGAAAAGTGTCATATTGACTCTTGAACTTCACCTTCTCTATCTTCTCTCATAATTGCTATAAATACTAGCCTTTTTGGCTGTTGTATAGATCTCTCCACCTAAGTATGGTAAATCCCTACTTAATTTCTACCTTGAAATAATAAACAATGTTGTTTTACCTCATTCATGACTCCATGAAGTGTATGATATGGTTATTGGTTTTGTAAAAGTGTATTTTGTTTACCTTGACATGTTATCCTTCCTAGTGCCTTATGTAGTTTGAAATCTCTCTTTTTCAAGTCAGTAAGAAGAATCTAATGTGGATTATAGGAACAATGAGTAGCTTATTCATTAGTGTTTCTAGAAGGCCTATGGTTCTAAGTGCATTTTAAGTGGTGTGAGTAGACCATCCATTTGGTATATCACATCACATATATTATATTTGTTTTTATTTATCCTTTTCCCATTTCACCCCACAAAAATTAGTACTAGGTTTGGTATATAATGGTACATCAAGGGAACTATCCATAATCTAAAGATCCACTTCAAATTTAGTTCACCCATAGCATTGAGGTGGTTCCATTATGCCACTTGAATGATGAGAGACTTGTCATCTCCTCAAGGGGTGGAAGTTTAAGTGACAATAGTTTTTAGCATGCCCGATGGGATTGAATAGTCCATTCCTTGAGGATTTTTGGTGTTCTACTCAAGATATCAACCTTTGGAGGTAATTCCATGAAGCACCAATGGAGACTCAAAGCATAAATCTATTGGTTAAGTAGTCTAGGTACTCTAATTGAGGTTGTTTTCTTGTTCTATAAACTTCTCATGAATCATTCATGGATAATTTTGATGTTGAATTTGTCTTGGTGAGACATATCTAGCTTTGCCTATCTCATATCAATATGAACAAGTATTTAGTTAGTCTTGTCAATCCCAATATGACATTATTTAGCCCTACTATGATTCACATTAGTCTTATAATTAGCCTTCCCAAGTTTATGTTTCACCTAGTTCACCTAGTTCCTCTCCAAGTCAATCCATTGCAATTTTTAAGAAGACTCTCATTGGCTATAAGAATTATATGCTAGATCTTGATACTAGAAATGGTTATGGTCAAGTCATCCCTAGTGATTATGTCAATATTGTAAGAGATTATTTAGATATAGTCAAGAGAGAATGGATGCCCATTGAGAAAGCTAATTGATAAGGTCTTATAGGTGAAATGATTGATGTTTGTAGTCTAAATTTACACATATAAGTGAGGCTAAAAGCTCATGAACTAGCTCAATCTTGGAAACTTTGATATACCCTACATTAGCCTTCTAGTGTGCCAACTATGCCTATTAGAAATACTAATCCAATCATGTTTCAAAATCCCCAAGTCCTTCCTACACTCCCCAAAGTTTCCCTTCTTAGAAGTCCATCCAAGAGAGTAGCCAAAGGAAGGAGGACACCATTATTTAGTAAGTTGATCCATCTCACAACTTGATTGGAGAATATTTTGAGAGAAGAAAGTTGATGTTAGAGTCCCATCTTGACAAAGAGATTGAGTTGGCAAACCAACATTTGGCATAATCGATCATGGTAGTAGAAAATGAAGGACTTCCTAAGCCTACTTTCCCATGTTGGAGATAAGATGCTAAGCCAAATGAAATCCCAATTTTCTTAAGACAATCATTTACTCATCCATTTGTATCTTAGCCTCATTAAGGACTATATAAGCCTAGCTTCCCAAGATGGAAGGAGGTTGTGGTAGCTTATGAAAAGAAGGAAAAATAATGTCTAAGTTGAGAAGTTGGAAGTGAAGAGAAATGTGAACCTATTAAACTCACTCTCACCCCTCCTCATGAAGCCTTTTTCCCTTCATCTAAACCTTCTCCTACTTCCTTTCCTAATGAAGATCATATTTGCCCCCAAGAGAAGCTATTTGAAGAAAACCTTGAAAAAGAGTTGGGGATTTGCAACTCAAAATTCAAGATATCTCATCTATCCAAGAGAATATTGGAGCTAATGAAGCTATTGAACCCATATTTCTACCTCCTCCAACTGATACATTCTACCCTTATAATGGTGAGGAATACATTACTCCTTAGAATCCTTCTTGGGATAAATTTCCTGGTTTTGAGATGCGTAGTATTAGAACCACTAAGAGGGAGAAAGAGATTGAAATTTAAAATTGGATTGATGATGAGTAAGAGATAACTCTTTGTGAAAAAAACATCAGATTGTGATGATGGGGAAGACGACCTTACATGTAGTGAATAAGTCTTGGAAGAAGCTATTTTGGTTTCCAGAGAAGAAGAGGAAGAAGTTTATCTTGTTATTCCCCTTCATGATGCTAATAAAAAAAATGATAATGAATTGTGGCAAATATTTGAAGACACTTGCAATGAAGTTAAAGGTTTCATGGGGCCTACAATTCCTTTAGAGATAACTATAAGACATGGTAAGAAAGATGATATGTTTCAAGAAGAAGATATGTGGCACACACATATTTAAATGTTAAAATAATATAAAGATATTAAGAAGATAAGACTTATAAAAACACAAACCCAAGCTATTGAGGAGTAAGTATATGTTGAGAGGTATCATCATCAAAAGGCTCTAAACCATGATGGATTAATCCATGATGACTATGAATATTTTTAAGAAGGTTTGAAGATTGATTCTAAAACCAAAATGTGAATCTACTCTAACAAATATTAGGAAGAAGTTTGAACAAGAAACACTCCTAGAATTCCATGATATAATAATTCTTGAAGGGTTTGAAGAAGTTTCAATAAAAGGAAAGGACAATGAAATCTTAGAAGAAGACTTAGACTTGCAAGAGGTTATCCATTCATGGGAATGCAAATATGTTATAATGAGACAAAGGAGAAATAGTATGAGATACCTTTCAAAGGTTAAGAAGAGTTAATATACCTTGGAGACTTATTTGAAATGACTCCATCAAGGGACGTGCCAAGCCAAATAGCAAGAGAGAAGCATAAGTCATCTAATACTACATGCAAAAAGAAGCATGCTTGGTATCCTTATTAATATCATGAGGAAGGAGATTCAAGATACTTTCCTTTTCATCTAGGAAGGGAGGTATGTTTTGTTAGATGTACATAATTAGTTTTTTTCTATTATGTCTTGTGGCCCCTAAATGCTTAGTAGCACAAGTGTGCCTTTGCTTTGGGTGTTTGATTTATCTTAGTGTGTTTTTAGTTCAATTATCTATCTTTTTATTTAGGTCAGGGTTTGATCCTACTATTTCTAGATTGCATGTGATTCCCTTTTCCCAATGGATGTGATAAGGTTATTGGTCCTTAACATAGGTAATCATGTTACCCCTAGGAATTACCAAAAGCATTGACCAAATATGAATTTTAGTCAAATTTAGTAAACACCTAAATATTAAAAAAATTTCAAAGGTTATTATATGTCTAAAATTGTCTCATGTGTGTCTAAACACCTCATCCATCCCTGCTCTAGCCTTGGTCTAAGCCTAGCTTCCTTATACTTGTCTAGTCAACCAAAGTCAACTCTAGTCAACTCTAGTAAAACATGATCAAAGGCTCAAATTATCTTAAAATTTTCCTAATTTGGTAACTTAAATGTTCTAAGGTGCTCTTTAGACATAAATTTTCCCTTTATTATGTTTTATATGCCAAATGTGCCTTTTTGTCACATTTTTGGCTCATTAAATGACTTGTACGAATTGGTTATGGAAGCAAATTTGTCAAAAATAAAGTTTTCAATGTGGATAAGGTCATAAAATGTCATTAAGTAGTAATATGGTAGTCAAGAAGTAGTTTCAAGCATGAAAATAGGGAAAATTCCTCCCAAATAACCTCTTAATGGCACTTGTATAGACTTGTGAAGTCCATCTTCAGCGTAAAACATGGGATGTATATTTTCAACTCCCTAAGGTCTTTAAAACACTTTTTTTACATATTAAATGTCAAATAATTTAATTTTATCTTATGCTCCTTCTTTCTCGCCTTAACAAGCCAAGAAGAGTCAAATTCAAATGTTTGGTATAGTCCATATAGGTGGAGTTGGGAGGGGTGCTCTTGAGCGTTGAGAGGAATCTTAGTCAGATTTATTTTCATGTCAACAAGTTTTAGTCTCATGGCTCCTCCTTTATTAGCCATTATTAAGAAACTAGGTAGCTTTTTATGCACTCACATCCATGAGGGGTCCCTATTTGAGCTTATTCGAGAATAGTTTGATTTGATTAGATAGGTTAGTTATTTTTAGGTGTTTTGAATGTGGTCTAATAACTCTCCATATATTTTTTCCCTATTCTCTTATATTTTTGAGGTCTC
Source organism: Torreya grandis (assembly GCA_037957365.1). Taxonomy (NCBI): domain Eukaryota; kingdom Viridiplantae; phylum Streptophyta; class Pinopsida; order Cupressales; family Taxaceae; genus Torreya; species Torreya grandis. The sequence continues at coordinate 1,331,553 of JARHVA010002194.1, forward strand.
AAAAAATCAAGGAGTCTCTTCTAAGCTTGTTTTAGCTAGGCAACCATGAAGGTACATTGGCATCAATATAGGCGAATATCACATTGAGTAGGAGTTTTAGAGAGTGGTTTTAAGATACCCATGGTGAAAATAATCCCTTGAAGGATTGGTAAAGAATATAGGTCTACCCATGAGGCCCAAATTATACACATTGTCCACTTTTTCCTTCTCTATCTTCTCTTTTCATCTACAAACAAGTGATTTCCATGTGGAGGAAAGTGTTTTAAAGATGATTTAAAAGTTTTATTGATGTAGGTTATCCATTTGAGGGTTTAAAATTTAATTTTGGTTGTTAGGAGGCTTTTAACAAACTTTTGTTTCTCAATTCCATCCTTTTTACCTACATACAATCAAATGCTTATCTTCAGGTGGCTTGAGCAGAGAGTATGGAGGTTATTTAGTGACCTTGAAGAACTTAAACAAATATTCCTTTACCTTGATATTATGGAATAACATGGTATCATTATTGACAAGGTGAATTTCCAAGTGAGGAATCAAGGATATCTTCAAAGTTGATAAGACTGAGACTCAAAACCTTGATCTATCTTTTGCTAAAATAGAGCTCCTAGCTATTTTAGATCAATTTTGTAGCAATGTCATATTGACCTTTGGTCACTTATTATTCATTATATTTATATAATTTAACATGTAGAACAACTATAAAAAGTTTGGAAAGTGGAAGACTAATATAAAGGGGTGATTGAAAGATCCAAAAGTACCTTTGAAAACACTAAAAGTATGGAATGACATCTACAAGCCTTGAGTACCAAGTTTTATTCACTTTACAATTTGCATTGAAAACCATTTCACATGGCCAAATAGTATAATATGACCTATGTAAATATATATAACTTAAAGACCACTTGAGGATGATGTTACATCAAGTTTGGCTAACTTTACTCACTCCCTATCTGTACATAGGCCTGGAAAGTTGCACCTACATCTAGGTAGGAAAATAGTGAGGTAGGCTTGATGCTTAGTGATATCAAAATGGGAATTTAATTTAAATTAAAGACATGAAAATTAATTATTATGAGGTCAAATTTATCATCAAACATCATAATCAAGGTCTTAACATGAAAATCAATACATACAAGTCTGAGATGCACCTATAGGCAAGGTCTTGAGGAGAAAGATGTCTCAATCTAAGGAAAACATAGTTTAGACCTCCTTTAAACATATAAGGGAACTCAAGATGAGTTCAAGGTGATATATAAAATGGTTTTCCCTAGATTTTATTTAGGCAATCCTTGTCATATCATAATCAACCTCATATGATTCAACATACCCTATAGGCAGGCTCAAAAGGGGTAAAATGTCTCAGTCAAGTGAGACAAAGTTGGTAGTGAGCTATTTTTGATATTTTAGTGATTTTATAAGGGAATTAATGTGATTAGAAGTGAAAAAGACACTTTTTTTATTTCAATGGGAGTCTAAGATGATCATCTAATATCAAAAATAAGCCTAACCACTAATCATAATCTACATGCAAGAATTTAAACAAGGTTGTCTCAATCATAATCATGATTAGATCATGCTCAATATTGACTAGGTAAATTAGTTTAAGGTATTTAAAATTCCTAATAATTCTTATGTTTCATGAAATATAATTTAACATCAAATCTAAACTCATTAAATTCTAAGAATGACACCTACAGGCAGGGGTCTCAATCATAGGATGAAGAAACATAGTCATGAGACTAAAGGATGTGAAGTGAGAACATGGGAGTTAAAGTGGGTCTAAAATGGGAAAATATTATTTAAAATTATAATAATTATTTCATGATGTATTTTCCCTCATATTATTATATCAATCAAACAAAGAGCCTCCAATTTCATAAAGCATAATTAACATTCAATACCCCTGCACTGCTATCTATGCAATGTCTACTTGGGAAATTTGTAGTTTTGGATGGTCAAATAATGTACTAAAAAAATAAATCTTGGTATAGAGTATACTTTGGATTTACATAATCTCTTAAAATTTTTAATTTGTTAAGGCAAGTAGGGGAAGTTCCTTGTATTTTGTCTCAGATAAGGGGCACTTTTCCCTTGCATAATCCCTACAAGTTTTAGAATTGAAGATGGAGGATGACCCAAAAGGTATAGATAAAATGAAATATGATTATACAAGATTAAATAAATATGAAACAACATGGTAAACCAATTAGTAAATTTTGAAACTAGATAGGGTAGTCTAAACTACAATATTTATAGGCAGACCTAGCTAAGCATGATTAAGCCTAACCCCAAATAGAAAGTCATTTTCAACTCTAGACTTGGGAAATAATTAAAATTATTTGGATAATGTTCATGGAGGTAAAATTTATGTTTTTAAACACTCTCATAAGTATGTAAAGTCAAAAAATAGGTCTGAACCATAAAGTTACAGGTAAGGCTTACTAGCCCTAGTCTAGGCCTAGTACCTAGAACTAGTCCATCATCATTATTGGGACTAAATAGAAATTTAAACCACGTGATATATTTTTATTTTAGGATAAAATATGTGCTTCAACCTTTAATATGTAGATAAATCCATCAAGAATCCATTTCTTGTCTTAAAGTGCACATAAGCTTATGCAGACTACTAAAAGTACATGAGTGGCCAGATTGAAATACTTAGAGCTTCCATGAATATTTGTATGGATACTAAAGGTATTTAGTGATGTTTTATATGGTCCCTAATAATACATTATTGTAAATTTTAAATAATTATAATGTGTATCCCTTATGAACAAAGGCTAAGACCAGATACCTTCCTAAAACCCTCACAAACCCTCTCTAAAGACCCAATTGGAAAGATGAGACAAATGGAGTATCCATATGGGGAGTAAATTATATGTAAATTAATTTAATATGTATATTAATCAACACATATTTACCCCATGTGACTGACCTATACCCTACTTATATGGAGGAGGTACAACATAGCTTATTTTGATAAATTTATGTGTTTTACATGTATGGAGAAGCTTCAAAATATGCAACCATTTTTAGGAAATATGTTGTGACTTGTTATAAGTACTCATGTCCATATATGGATATATATAAACTCCTAAGTGTGTCTACTACCTTATTCATCTCAGCCAGTCATAGTGAACAAGTAATGAACACTTAGTGAAAATGGTAAAACTCAAATTATGAAGCCTTTTAAATCTTTATTCTTAAATATTATGACTTGGACACTCTTTAAATGTGTAATTCCTCCATTTTAATGGATCACATTATATAATTGGAAGCATTTTGTGTGCCAAGTGTGAGGGGTGTATGGGAAGGAGTCATTTGTAACTGTTTGAGATGATTGATCATGGAAATAAAGGTATGAATGGTTTTATAAAATTACAATGAATGTAAAGTATTATAATTAACCCCTCCCATTCATATCAATCATAATACCTAACCCTAATTAGTTATGAGGTATTAGAATGAGGGAAAATCATGAAGATAGTTTCGTATGCAAGTAAAAGAGCTTCTATGCCACATATGGAGGAGTTAGACAAGTTGGAGGGATATTTATCCTTCTATTCCTTGTATTAAATATTTAATTATTTATTTAATACTATTTTAACTCATCCTCCTTGCTTTAAAAGTGTCTTATTGACTCTTAAACTTCACCTTCTCTCTTTTCTCTCATAATTGCTATAAATACTAGCTTTTTGGCTATTATACCAATCTCTCCACCTAAGTATAGTGAATCCATAATTTTGTTTTACTTTTAAATAATAAATAATGTTTTCTACCTCATTCATGACTCCATGGAGTGAATTCTATGGTTTTTGGTCTTGTACAAGTGTATTTTTCTTACCTTGACATGTTATCCTTCCTAGTGCCTTGTGTAGTTTGAAAGCTCCCTTTTGTAGGTTAGCAAGAAATGTATAATGTGGATTTAAGGTTTAGTTATTAGCTTATTCATTATTTTATATATATGTCCTATTTTCTAAGTCTTCCTAACCTAGGTTCTCTTTAAGACCCCATGCTTGAAACATTGATGTAGAAGAAGAGTGTTCAATTGGATGAATTGTATGTGTAGGCTTCTCTTTGGTTCCAAATGCATTCTAAGTGGTGTGAGTAGACCATCCATTTGGTATATCACCTCACCTATATTATATATTTTTTAATTTATCCTTCTCCCATTTCATCCCACAAAAGTTGGTAGTAGGTTTGATCTGTAGTGGTACATCAAGGGAACTAGCACTAATCTATAGATCCACCTCAAATTTGGGTCACCCACAACCCTGAGGTGGTTCCATTGTACCAATTGAATAATTAAATAATTTTAATCTCCTTAAAGGGTTAAAGTCTAAATGACAACAAATACACCATGTTGTAACTATCAAGTAGATTAAGTGGCCTATATTCAAAAGGCATTCATTAAAATTAGAAAATATGGATCTATAGGGTGATATTTATAACATACCCTATATGATAACAAATTTATAATATATTTAAAAATTCATTCATTCACATTTTTTGTAAATTAACCTTAGGTTTTTATAAATAGAGAGAAGTGGAATGATGTAACTAAATCATCAAACACAATAATTAGAATACAAGCTAGAATATCAAATCATACCATGAAAAAAATTATGTCTAGATTTAGTTTCCATAAATTGGATTAATGGAAAGTAAAACAAAGGTTATTCTTAGCCATGCTCATGGGGATTTTAAATACTTATATCAACCCTACCATATTACAATGGATATCATCCATGCTATGACTAGATTTATGCATGAAGGACATATCACTAATAAGTATGATGGGAATAAGAGTGTTGTCATAATATAAGTAGATAATATCACATGAATAATTTTAAATATCTTATCCCTCTAAATTAAAAAAATTAAAGACTCCAAATTACACTTTCAAAAAATATAATTGCATGGAAGGTATACTGCACAAACATGCAATATTCAAAAATTATAGGGAGTGTGAAAATTACATGGAATATGATCTCCACTAACACGCAATATGATTTGGATACCATGCTCTATGAACAATAATTGGAGAAATTTTAGATGATAAAAAAATTACACATGAATTTTTTTATGGCTCACTTTTCTTAGTTTTATCCATGTATTTCATGCATACTATTCTTTGTTATGAAGGGTCAATCTAATGGGATCCAAATTACCCTATAGGAGCTTAAATAAATTTTTTATTATAAGGCATACATATATTTCAAGAGGTATACCACTTTTATCATGGAATAAAATAGTTAATAATATGATAGCTAAGATATTTTATATATCTAAGGAGATAGTGCCAAAATATTACGCAAAATTCAACTTCATAGTAGATATAGACGATGTTTATATATAACCTTTTGGTAGGAAAATCAATCCACTTTCACCTCTTCCTTATGAGGTAATGATGAATAGGTTGAAGTGGTGATAATTAGAGCTTGTAATTTACCATATGACCTTAAATTATCATAATTCATGAGTCAGGTAGGGGTTCTTAGCCAATGGAGGAAGAAGAAGCTCTTGCACTAAATATACCACTACCACAAAAAGTTACAAAAAACCTTATTATAAGTAGATATTTGTGATTTCAAAGAGGAACTCTAGGACTATAATTCTTAGAATATGAATAAGAGTATGATACTACACCATTTGTATTAAAGGATTCTTTTATTGGTGAGGTGTTATGAAAAGAAGACATGAAAACTAAGGCTACCCCCTCATATTATTTGAGAGAGAATAAATATAAAAAAAGGTAAGGGAGCTCCAAAAAATAATAAAGAAAGATTTAGAGAATAGAATAAATAGAGGTATCCCCCAAAACATCCTTAATAATAGGACACAAATAATTACAGATGAGTGGGAAGAAAGACAAATAATTCCTTCATTATAAATAATAAAAAAGGAAATAAAAAATAGAGTAGTAAAACCAAAAAGATAAAAATAAATTTAGATACATGTTAAGAGATACACTCATTAGATGAAGGGGACCATGAGGAAACTTGAGAAAATGAACAAGGGGAGACTAAGATGAAATTACCAGATATGAATACCTTTTTAGTAATATTACACATCAAATAATGGATACATATAGTGGGGAAATTATACAATAATGTAGATGTTTAGGGTTTACATAGGGTAGTCAGAGTAATTTTGGAATACACAAAGTTAAGTCCATATGATTTAGATGTATAGTAGGAGTAATCATTTTTATCTAAAAATAATAATCATACAAAGGATAAGAGAAAATAAACTTAGATGATGGTGGAAAAGTATCTAGAGGAAACACTTAATAAATAATAGAGGAAGCACCTATGTCCCCTGAGGATATAAAGAGGCTGAGACAAATACAAAAGATTGAGCTAAGAAATAAATAAAAGAATGATCTGGTAGCAAAGACTATGGAAAAAAATATAAATTTCAAAGATTGAAATAATTTGGGGATGCCATAATTAAAGAAAGGATACATTTATAAAAATAACTAGTGGAAGATCATAAAAATTAAAGATATTTCAAAAATGGTAACCCAACAAGCTAGAAAACTATTGGGAAAGGAGAAAGTAAAAAATGAATAAGCAAAAAGGGAAAAAATAGAACAAAAATATAGAATAAAAAAGGAATAAAAAGGAGGAGGAAAATAAAATTATAAATAAAGGTGAGAGAAATAAACATGAATAAAAAACATAAACTGGTGGATGAGAGGAAAAAAGAACAAGGAAGAAAGAGAAATATTTGAACAAGGAAAGGAAAATGGAAATGAGGATAGTAGCTACTTGTTAAGCTCTAAGAAGCTATAAACACTTCTAATATTTCACTACAACACACCTTATGAATATTTTGAATGGTCTAGAGTAGTAAAACTACTCCTATGGACCCATTAAAGAAGATTTATAATTGGCATGTCCTAAGGAAATAGCATATACTATCATGGTGCCATCAAGTTTCCTTTAGCCTACTGTAGGAGGGTATATTGAATTTGTCTTGTATAAAAAAATCTTATATAAAATGAAATTGTTGGTGGTCCTCTCATTCAGAGTGTCAAAGAAAGTTGGATGTTGTGGTGTATAAACCTAGAATAAGGAATTAAAAAGTGTTTAACTATCTTGACCACTGCTAGGCCACAGTATGACCCTAATATAACTTTTCCCATAGATAAATAGTTTAAGGATATTATGGATAATTTAATTAGTTAATAAGTAAATTTAGTGGACTAAATATTTGTAAAAATTTAGGCTATGGAATAATTTAAACAAGAATTATTGGGGACATGATTAGGATATAATCGAGTGAAACTAGCTAAATGTAATGAAAATGTAAAGAAACTAAATGAAATAATGGAGGATGTAGCTATTTAATATTCTTATTCACTTAACTAGCCCTTGTGAACTCAAGAACAAAAGGATCTAAAGGAGATGGAAAGATATATGAGTATTACTTACATTAGTTTTGGGACCCAATAGATTCCATCTAAAGTAGAATGAACTAAAATGATATACCTACATGATTAATACAATGAAAAATGGACTCAATGCATATCCATATATGAGGATATCAAGGATTATGTCACTTCCCTATGTACTTGGATGGAGAGGATGGAAGTTACATTCAAATGGAATGAAACATATTTTCACATTCTAGATAAATCCCTAGATACAAATAACATAGTGATGATGGCCAAAGAAAATGTGGCCATAAATAATAAAATTGTGTAAGATAAGGCAACCATTTTGAATTGGAACACATTTAATAAATACATCATAAGTTACATGAACCATATACCTTAGGGATGGGAATCCACACCTTATTAAAAAATTGAGAACATATTTTTGTTGCTAAGTCAACTAAATTATGTTTTGCACTTGTCAACATATTTAGAGTTATCTCGAGGATGAAATAAATTTTATATAATAGAGTAAAATATTGGTAGGATTCTTCATTAATAAACATACTAAACCATAGTTGTTGAATCTTTACCTTTATAAAAACTATAAAACATCTCCAAGCTGAAAAAACATAGGATTATATTGATTGGATCATGTGGTAAGGAATTAAGCCTTATGTTAAGAGAATATGACTTGAATGAACAAAATACATGTATCACATATACATGACCATTTAATTTTAAGGTATCTAGTTGGTATTTTTACCACAACATTTTAGTAGAGTAGATATAACATAGATAAGAAAAAGTATATTAACAAAGAGTAATAAAGAGGCTACAGATCATAGTAACCTTTGTAATAGCATATGGTAGTATAGGAATATTAGATATAATAAATTTGTATTAATTATTTATTATATCAATATAAATAAATATAAATTATAGTATGAATTACTATGTACTATATACTAATTATTATGTACTATGTATATCCACTAAATCATTAGCATTGAAGATACAAATGCTCTTGGATAAGATAATAGTTGAACAATATGGATATTTTATCTTTGGTAAATAAATCACTAATGTAATTATTATTGCTCATGAAGCTATCCACTCAATGACAAATTCAATAATACAAGGCATGTTTCTTAAGCTAAACATGAACAAAGTATATGATAGAGTCTCCTAGGAATTCCTTTACAAAGATATTGACAAACTCAAAATAAACATAGTGATCGTATATCTGATATATGATTGAATATAGACTCCCATGTTATCTATTATTATCAATGTCATCTTGAAAGGTTTCTTCCTTGTAGGTATAGTTTTACTTTATGTAGATCCATTGCCCACATACCTCTTCATAATAATGTCAAAAACCTTGATTAGAATACTAAAAAAATTTAGAACTAATATAAAAATAAAAGGAATCAAAGAGGACCCTAATAATACCCTAGTTATGTACCAAACTTTCATGGATTATAATTTTTTGATGGGTCAAGACTCTATGGTGGAAGCTAAGATATTCTAGAAAATCCTTAAGAATTAAAGGGTGATCTATAATCAATGTGTTAATTTATTAAAGAGATCGATTTTCTTCATCAATACCCCAAAAAGCCTCCTCAAAAATAAATTATATGAAATATTTGGTTCCCAAATAAAGAATATCCCATCATCCTACTTAGGGCTATCATTATTTAATGGAAAAAAGAAAGCTAAATTATGGAATTGTCTCTTTGACAGAATCCAAAAGAAGCTAATGGGATGGAAAGGTAGACTCCTTTCTCAAGTAGGAAAACTTTAGCTTCTTAAAATATTACTTAAAATCATATTGGTTTACTACATGTCCCTCTTTACCATTATAGGAAAGATAGACAAAAAATGGAACAAATCCAAAAAAAAATCTCTAGAACCAAGTATAAGGGAAATTTAGAACCCCACTCATTGCTTAGGATAAAGTATACCTTCCTAAAAGAAAAAGGAGACTTAATCCTAAAAAAGGTGAAAAATATGGACAAAGCTATAATATAAAAATAAGGATGGAAAGTTATAAAATATGAAAATCAATGGACTAGGATCATAAAATCCAAATATCTTGAGACTAAAGAAGGAGAAGGTTTACTGATAGAAGGCCTAAATAATGGATCAATGTTATAGAAATCCCTCTCAAATAACAAAAGCTTCTTTAAAAATATAACAAGTGGAATGTTGGATATGTTGACAAAGTTGATTTTTTTGGGCTCATGGTTATTTTACTACCTTCTAGCCTCTAAATCCTACTCAACTGATCTCAACCTTGATTTTAAGGAGAATATTAACACCAAATTGAGAGATTAATGAGGAGACAAATGGAACAAGGAGTTAGAAACCATTCTATAAGGAGGTAACAAATTATTTTAACTCTAAATTCATAATCAACCTCAACCTAATGCTCCAACACACTCATATAAACCTCTTCCCTAAAGAATATGAACTCATTTGGATTGTAGATCCCCGTGGAATTTTCTTAGTCAAGTTAGGATACTTATCCAATTTAGATTAGGTGGAGGATGCTATAGATTTTTAGAAACTATGGATAAAGAATATCACTCCTAATATTAGATTTTTTCTAGTTGGTTTCCTAAAAAATGATCCTCGGTATGGATAACCTAGTCAAGAGGGGTCGTCCCTCACACAATAGGTATGTCCTTTGTAATTAAAATGAAGAACCAGTCTCTCACTTATTCCTCAAATGCATTTTTTCTTATGAAATTCTTGAATTCTTAAAAAAAATCAAATTTCCTAGGCCAAGCTTGATTCTATCTTTGACCTCATTCTTCAATGAAAACCCCACATGGATTTCCCATAGCTTTACTTTGGAACTTAACCCTTTCACTTATCCTTTGGGGATCTAGAAGTGTAGGAACACTTTTATTTTCAATAAAAAGATGCATTTTTTTCCCACTATCACCCAAAAGATATATGATATTATTAAATAAGAATAGGAAATTTTTATCCTAAGAAAAAATATCTTCTTCCTTTACCTATAGCCTCCTTATACTCCAACTGGAAGCTCTTAGCCCTAGATTGTGTCCAAGTGTAGAAGGTAGATAGTGTTGATGCCTCTAAGTCTATCACAAATGATCTCAGTGTTTAAAGAACACTTCTCATTTTATAATTCAAGGAATTTAGATTATGAGTTATAGTTTGTGATGATATAGTCACTTGTGATGAAATATTGGCAAAGAAAGCAAACTATTCCACAATATTTATAGTTATTGGTGGTTGGGAGCCACATTGGTCCTTAATAATCTTTACAAGGTATGAAGAATATATTCTATTATTAATGGATTATGATCAAACTCTAATATAATACTACTCTATAATGAATATTTACTATAATTTTAAGCTACATTGATTTGGTTAAAAAAGAAGCAAAAGGAAGGGTAGGGTAGAAAGAAAGTATGTGACTATTGATCTTTGTCTCAAACATCATGAAAAGGCTTAAATTTCAACTAAACATGTATTTAACAAATGTCAAGCTTTGATAATTGTTCTACATATTAACATCGATAGTAAAAACTGACTCAAAATATACAAGTCCATATTTTTTAAATTTTTTATTAATTTGAAAAATTTAACAACATAATGGCATTTATATAAGAATATTGAATCAAAATATGAAACACCCAAAATATTTATAAAAAAAGTCTAATTGTTGTGAATTCCATCATGTAATGAAATTGGTATGGGAAACCTAACTCAAAATATGTAACAGAATAAATATTTATGAAATTTTTCCAAATGTTGTGAATTATGCCATGAAACCACTTTTTTATGGGAAACATAACACAAATATGATCAAATCCCATTACACACTAGGTTAGTATCCAAGGATAAAATAAAGAAATACAAGAATTGGTTTACTTTAAATATTTACTACTGCAATAAAATAACATACACACATCCTTATGCATATAAAATAAAAAATATTTAACCTAATCACATTCAACTAATCTAGAATTTTCAAAAATTATCAATCTTATATTAAAGATTATTATCTATAATTATTAATACCATTCCAATCTAAGGCTTATAACAATCTTTTGAAAGAGAAGCCATGATAACAATTCACACAAACTAAACTAAAACTTATAGTATTCCCTACTTGTATTAAATTGATCCAAAAGTTACAATGTAGTTTTAGCTCTTAGAAATCTTCCCCCTTTTTAAAATAAACATACTCCATTTATAGGATTCAAGAAAGCATGTCGGTTAGTTGTATCGACTGACAAGTTTACAAAGTATGAAGGACAACTACCCTTTCTAAAAATTTCTTAAACTACATGAATTTATATAATAAATAACCTTAAATAAATGTGCTAACAAAATTCCTGTCTTTACAAAGAATATTCCATTACAACATATACAATTATTTCTTAAGAGAGAATATCTTCAACCATTTGGTAGACCATGTGTTGATGAACAACCCTAGATCTATTGAATTAATGTCGTTTCCCTTTGATGTCATTTATCAACTAAATTCAAGTTGATAGCTAGCTCAAGGAGGAGTTCATCTTCTTAATCTACCAAATTATCTAGGTCCATGTCATTTCTATCTAAACATTATTTGATGCTCTTCACCTCAACTATCTTCTTCTTTGTAGTTAGAATCATATCCATGATCCTACTATTTTCACCATCAAACTTGCCTTGGCTCTTGTTTCTCACTTCCTACATGAATAAGGTAACTCTATGCTTGAATTCATAATATTTCATGATGACTATAGAGGTGAGCTTGGAAGGCTATGTAATCATGGTCCTTGAGATATTTTCAGTCCTATCAAGTAGTTATTTGCCATCCTTGATGAGTCTCTCTAAGGATTTGGACCAAGAATTGAGGCTATTTATTTTATCCAAATTCAAGCCCAATATAGTGTTGAGGTGAGGTATGATAATAGTATTGAATCTAGGGATTCTATCCCCTTTCAAGATGCTAATTAAGTCCTTTATTTTGTCCTTAGAACCTTACCATTAGTTGATTAAACCATTGGTTATTATATCTAGAAGGAACAATGCACTCTGCCTTAGCTTTGTTGACTTCAAAGAGTCAAACATGTCAAAGAATGTCTTCTCAAACACTTCAATGGTGGATTTAGGAATTGATAAAACTACCTACTTCTCCAAATCTCTATTCTACTCTTGAAGTTTCTTTATTTTTTGTTGTAGACCTTTGATACTAGTTTACAATTGGGCACTTTGAGCTTCCACCAACCCAAGCATATGTTATTCATGAATGGGGTCTTCTCTTGGTATTTAACCTCCAACTATGATCAAACCAACAAATGGCTCCACTTTTTGAAAGGTGAAGTCTTATCCACCCACCATAAATTTCTTTGTTGTAACCCTTTATAATATAGATATGGTTGGATCAATTTGGACACTAAATGTGTGTTTTTATGTGGCTCTAGGGCTTCCAATTGGATTTTATTTAAATATTTAGGATAATTAATTCATATTTCATGTTATTTTTGTTGTATATCCACTATCTAAGGCTTGAGTTCCTCATAAAATATGATGTTTACTAGCTTTGTGATGGCCACTGATCTTTAGTATTGGGATCTTCTATATTTTTCCATATATAAACCATTAAATAATGGTTAGACCATGAATGCAATTCTCATTACTAAACATATTGACTTCACTTAGAGGATGAGTTAGGGTTATCTTAGGCCTCTTGGTTCTAGTATGAATCAGTGCTAATTCAATGTTTCTCTTTTGAGGGGGAATAATATAACTAAGTCCAAAGATATGTCCTTCCCCTTTTCCTTTCTTGATTCCTCAACTTGGGGTTAAGGTTATTATTCTTGAACCTCTTATTCATCAAACCCATAGGCACTAACCAATGTATTTAAGGCATCTTCTACTATCTCCACTAGGTAAAATCCAATCATATCAGTGTACTCAATTGAAGACTCTTACTTCTAAGGATGGGTAATCTGAGAGGCTGGCATAGGGTTCTTTCTATCTTGATTATGGCACAATTAGGATAAATCCAAAGATATCTAATTATCTCCACATATTTTTTGATTAAAGGACTTATCCTCATCATGGGTAGCCTTTTAATAGCCTTACATAAGGCTAGATACACACAATCACAAATGAATTGAATGTGATCCCTTTATTTAAATATGTGCAGTTTACAACAACAACAATAATAATAATAATAATAATAATAATAATAATAATAATAATAATAATAATAATAATAATAATAATAATAATGGGAGACTATATGCCTTCCCTTATGTGACTAGTTCTTGATATTGTGGATGGTTATGGTGGCCATGAGGGAATTAAAAAGGTAGGACATCATAAATAAGTGGTTTCTAATTCTTTTATTTATATAAAAAAATTGTTGTTTTAGGTAGACACTAATTAATTCTCCAATAGGAGGGGTGAGTCCTTTTTTGACCATGAAGTATATGTAAAGGACCCATAGTTTATTGGCATAAGTGGTGGAAGGGGACCTAAATAGTGATTTCCAAAAATTCATGATAATTATAATTCACACCCTAAATTGGGTGATAAGAATTATTCCAATTGGGTTAGAATATACTTGTGTTCTTTAATATAGCCATGGGACTAGGGTGGCTTTTAGGTCATTCTGGCTAGACCATTTCTTAATTATGGGAAGGTCTACCTAAGGAGTAGGGAGTTTGTAATAACTCTAAAAGTTCATATGGGAAATGTAAGAGACCTTCTTAAAATTGTTTTCATGAAATATCATGTTTTCATCAAGTCTGCAATCATTAATAATGGGAGCAATAATGTTGATGCAATGAAGTACCTCAGGATTTGTTAATGCATGATGAAGGTCAGCCATCTAGATAGAGACTATATTTTAATACTTCTAGTGGACTATAGTAATATTTTAATTCTCCTTAGTGATGGATTAAAACTCTTTAATATCCCAAAAGAGATTGGACTAATATTTCCCCCTAGTATTCAATGCTACTACATCTAGTATAGTATCCTTCAAGACTCTTCCATCCATGTCTGAGGTCAAGTATAGCTCAGTGTCTTCTCTATTATACTTCGAAGCTTCCATGAATATGAGTTTTGAAAAAAATTTAGTACTAGTTTACAAATTATCTCTAGATTAGTTTACTTGCTCAAATTATAATTGGGATATTTTTGGTTTGACTATGGTTTATCTAGGATCAAATTAGGGATTTAAGTAGAGGCTAGGGATTTTCTATAGCTTTAATGGTGATGGTTTACTTAGACTTAGGAATATTCATTCCTTGGATTTGATTTAGACCTTTGCATTTATATGTTTTCCTTTTTAATCCCACACAATATCTATTTATGTCATCTTATGCCTATGTGGCATCTTACTACTAATTTTAATAGCACTTTTCATAATGTCTTTGAAGAATTAGTCATTGCTTTTAAAATTGGCATTTCATTTAACACTATCTGATCTTAGAGCATAGACCAATGTGGGCCATTGATCTCAATCTAGGGACTTGAACGTTATTGTTCCTTATCTACATCAAGTCCCATAGTTATGCAACTTAGAATTTCCATGGGTTTTTATAGCTCTGTGCATCACCAGTTTGGGTATTACCACACTTCCACCATGTGTCAGTATCATAATTGGCTAGAGATTTGTTAAAAATTCCATACTCATTTCTCACTTTCCAATCAAACTTTCCATATCAATTCAAGATATATATCTTGCAAATATATGTGAACTTTAATCAACATTGAGACATGCAAAAAAAATTAGGCTAAATACTTTAGGCTATAGTTCTATTTTGTTTTAATAAACATGAAAAAAAAATTATACCAAAGTATTTAGGCTAAGTTTAGAACACATTAAAAAGGGGGCCCTAAATAATAAAAGGATCTAAATTAAGGTTTTAACCTAGGGTTTATTATGTTAATAAACATGATAAAAATTTAGATTAAAATTTTTAATTTAGGTTTTATGAAAATGGTACATTTTGTTAAACTAAACTCATTAGGTTCATAAATACCATGGGCCATATATAGACTAAGGTTTAGGTTAATGTTTAAAACATGACTAGATTCCAACATGATATTCAAGATTAGCCTATACACATCTAAACCTAGTTATGAGGATCCCTGAGTTTAGACATGGCTCTAAATAACCAAATTAATCTATAGAAGACTAATTTTGTCATTGATATGTAATTCTTAAGCAAATTTATCTTCTAGGTCAAATTATATTGGATTTATGTTTTTATGGCCTCATAAACATCAATGGCAACCTCACTATCATAAATTGATGGGTAAAAGAGCATGAAATTTAAATATTGAATGTAGTTGGTCCCATATAAACTTAGGTTAAATACACTCTATCAGATTATCTCCTATGATTAAGTGAAACCATGGATCATGATATAAATAGATGCATGTTATTGGTCCTTGTCATCATAATGTAGATCAAGTTATCTCAGAGTCATAAGTAAAAACTAGACTAAGTCATAAGTCTAAGTCTCTAAAACATAATAAAGTGATGACCCCTTAAATGATTAAAAATTAAAATGCAAGATCTTATCCCAAGGTTCTTTTGATATTGAGTTAGAATGCGGGAGTGTCACATGGCATCCCCATGGGGTTTCAAAGATTTGAATCTGTTAACCATAGGAAGAGTCTATAGAATGTTGATCTTAGTATGGGATCTTATGAACCCTTTATTATAATCTTATAGATTGAGTGAGATTGGTCTGATGGATTAAGGGCATTTTACATCAAGTCTCTTTTGATCTATCTAATCAATGTTGCCTAATGAAGCATGAACCATTGATCCTATAAAGAAGTAAGACATTTAAGTTAGATCTTGAGACAATGTAAAGACTTAGGCTAAAGTCTTAGGGATAAGGTCTCATTTATGTTGAAAAAACATGAATCGGGTCTTAAGACTAAGATGTTAGGCTAAGTACCAAAAGGGAACATCAAACATAAAGTGAAGCTAATCTAAGAAGGTTAAGGACCCTGCACATATGAAAGTTAGACCCAATTTTTAAAAAAAGGTAACAAAGGACTATAACATATAAAAGGCACCCAAAATGATTTTCTCGTTAGGGCTTGGTTATGTCTAAAAACATGATTAAGTCTTAGTATAAAAATTAACTTAGTTCATTGCATTCTTCAAAGTGTTCCCACCAATTTTCCTCCCATGGAACTTGAATTTAAATTGAAGGATCTAAGCAAGGGTTTTTGAAGGAGGTTTTTAAGATGTTCAAAACATGGATTTAATCTTGAGTTTATATAGAACAAAGGCTAGTAAAATCTTGAATGAATATTAATCTATAAAATCTAGGTGTAATCCATTTAATGCGGGCCCCATGAAACCTACAAATAAAATATGAAGATCCACTATTAGCAACATTAAGTGAAGTTAAATCAAGATCATAAACAAATAGGTCACTTTAATCAAGCATGGATAATATTCAAATATAAATATTCTACAAAACATGTCAAGTTTTTAGTTTTAAGGTTAAGAATTGCACAAGGGTCCCTATTTTTCATAAATGGGGGTATATTAACCTCAATAAATGGTGAATTTTGGGGAAACATATAAATATGTCAAAAATTAGAGACTTTAGTTTAGAAAAATAACTAGGTCACTTATTCTACTTGACCAATGTCATTATTAAGATCAGTTCATGGTTGAAATAAACCTTGTAACTATACAATTAGGATTAAACATTAGAACAAAGACATGTTGTGTGTGCTTTTATTCCACTTAATTTTTGCCATGAGATTTAAAGGAAAGATTCTAGGTTTCAATTCTTTAATCATTAAATTAACTTGGAGCATGTTTGGACACTCATTAATCATCATGTTCTTAATTTAGGAAGGCTTTGGAATTTATCTTCTACCAATAAAGTTTCCATGACACTGATAGAGATGCCTTTGGCTCCACTTATAGCCTTGATCCACTACCATCTAGGAATTCATAGCCCTGGTGGAGATTACCAGAATCACATTATCTTGAAAATATTTTGATTTTACAATAATCTCTTATTTTTATACTTGTAAATCTTTTGGGAATTTTAACAAAGGTTGGGAACTAGGATAGCCAAGCTTAAGGATTTGGTAAAGTGTCAAATCCTTAGACAATCACCTATGGTTGTAACATTTATCCTAGGTAAAGATATTTGTTAATTTAAAACATGACCATGCCTTAATAATTTAAGCTTTCAATTTACACATATAATTCTTCTTAAAACCAATTTTGGATCAAAACAATCTTTAAGTCTTTATGGAACAGTTAACCTATTCACTAGTCATTACTAGCTTCTTCAAATTATAACATCAAGATGATATTTCAAGCCCATGGTCATCACATGCTTAAAATCTATACCTAAATTTTTGAACTTGCATAGTTCTTTAAGAAATTAAGTGAGAGTTGAGTTGAGGTCTATCCAAGCTTAAGGATTTGTTCAAGTGTCAAATCCTTAGACAATCACCTATGGTTGCAACATTTATCCTAGGTAAGGATATTTGTTAATTTAAAACATGACCATGCCTTAATAATTTAAGCTTACAAACTACACATATAATTCTTCTTAAAACCAATTTTGCATCAAAACAATCTTTAAGTCTTTATGGAACAGTTAACCTATTCACTAGTCCTTACTAGCTTCTTCAAATTATAACATCAAGATGATATTTCAAGCCCATGGTCATCACATGCTTAAAATCTATACCTAAATTTTTTAACTTGCATAGTTCTTTGAGAAATTAAGTGAGATTTGAGTTGAGGTCTATCCAAAATTAATTATTATAAGTAAGGAACACAAAAATAGAAAGCAAACACATAACAAAAAGAAAAGGAAAATTAAGTGTGTGTGTGTGTGTGTGTGTGTGTGTGTGTGTGTGTGTGTGTGTGTGTGTGTGTGTGTGTGTGTGTGTGTGTGTGTGTGTGTGTGTGTGTGTGTGTGTGTGTGTGTGTGTGTGTGTGTGTGTAATTATGTAAAAATAAGGGATAGGAAGGAAAAGGATAAAATGGAGCTTAACTATCCTACCTACACTAATTCTAAATATCTTTATAGATTTACTCCATGAAGATCCCAGGTGGAATAGTAGAGAAGTAATGTTTGAGATATTGCCCATTAGTGGGTAGTATCAACTCTACTCATAGATATTTTAGTTTAAAGGTGATGTATCCAAGTGTTTATAAAATTTAATAGTACCTAATATATAGAGGTTTGAATTTACCATGTTTTCACTTAGGCTCAAATGCATTATCCTAAAGAAGAACTAAGTATCCTTGCCTGAGCACCTTGATCTTTGATCACTTGTCAAACCACATTTTTACTATGGTATAGTACCTAATAAATTTATAAAAATATTCTTCTCAAACATCTTCCATCTAAATTATGTCAAGTATCCTTGAGTTATAAAATTCTTGGTCTTCCACCATATACTCTTGCATAAACTTGTAAGTTTGTAGCTTGACGGTGATGGGGAATATGGGTTCTTGGCCATATATTAGTAATAAGGAAGATACTTCAAGGGAATGATTGAATCTTTTTATATCTACCTAAAGGTCATATTTGAGGAGCTTATGCCATGTTCTATGGTTTTTTGTAGTAAACTTCATAATTACCTTCATCAAGTTCTTGTTCATTGATTCAGACACTACATTACCTTATGTGTAATGGTTGGATGAGAACTTGACGATAATACCATTACCATATTCCCTTTATATAATTTTTATGGATGTGAATGCATACCCATTATCACATATCAAAGAGAATGGAGTCTAAAATCTAGTGCATATGTTTTCTTCTAAAAACTTTATTACTTCTTTAGTTCTGCATTATTTGATAGCTAGTGCTTCAGTCCATCTAGTGCAATAGTTAGTTGCTATCAAAACATATTTAATGACCTAATGAGTTAGGATTAATGACTCCAAAAAAATATAACCAACATTTTTTAAAGGGTTTATCAACCATTACTGGTTGTAATAGCATGGCTTCCTTTGGTTCTTTTATGCTAAAAATCTATCATGAATAACATTCCCTCACATGCTTATGAGCATATTTAAAAATGGTGGGCCAATAGTATCCATCCCTAAGGATTTTTTGAGCCATTATTCTTCTATAAGAATTCTCACTTCTCAAATTTTCATGCAATGTACTCATGATCTCAAAGGCCTCCTCCTTGGATACACATCTTAAGTACATACCCTCAAAGTTATTTTGGCATAGGATTCCATTCTAGATTCGATAGTGAGTTGTTTAAGCCTTAGGGATCTTTTTTTTCTCCCTAATTATCATTGCAAGAGAAGTTCCATTAATGATTAAGTGAATAATGAGATCCTACAAGTCATTAGGTTGAAAATTATACTGATCAACCTGGATAATATTTAGTTTGGGGATAGTATTGGTAATCATTTGAATCAGACCTTGACACCTTACTAACTTTGTAGTCTTCATCTCTATGTCATATTCTTGAAGAAAAGACATCCACAAACCTCTTCTCTCTCCAATTTCATTATAACTTATCATTAACTTAGTGTCTATGTTTGGTATAATGGCATGCACTTTATTCCTAAACATCTTTATGGCTTTGACTAATGAAAAATCTTGTTTATCAATTAAAGGATAATTGAAATCAAAAATTTTAAATTTAGTGATCATAAAATAAATTATATGGTCACATCCATCTTTCTTCTATGTTAAAATAATAATAATAGTGTGATTAAAGGCAAAAGAGTAATGGAAAAATTCCTTTGAAAAATCTAGACTTATCAAGAGTGGAGCTTGAATGATTGCCTTTTTATTTCCCCAAAGGCCTTCTTTGATTCCCTACTCCATGATACTTTAGCATCCTTCTTCAGCATATCATTTAATGGCTTGACAATTTATACAAAGCTGAAAATGAATTTTATCACAAAATTTATCTTGCCAAAAAATTATTTTAATTCTTTTCTACTATTGGGAGGTTCTATCTTTGATATAGATTCTATTCTTTCAGGATCTATAAAAATCCCATCTTTATTAATAACATGGCCTAACAACTTTCCCTCAATGACACTAACAAAAAAATCTTAGGGTTGAGGGAAATTTCATACCTTTTACATCTTTCAAATATATGTTGTAAATACATGAAGTGGTCCTCCCTATTATTAGAGAAAATTGTTGTATGATCCATGTAAATTATGATGAATTTACCAATCAAACCCTAAAAGGCATGGTCCATGGCTCTCTGGAATGTAGATCCTATATCTATCAGCCTGAAAGGCATTCTCTTGTAAGTAAAGGTACCCAAATTGGTTGTAAATGTTGTCTTCATTCTATCTTCCATATTTACCAGTACTAAATTATATCCTTAAAAAAATCAAGGAAAGACATCATGGGAAAACAAAAAACAATTTATATTACATGCTCAAGAGATGGGAGAGGATAATTATCTCTTTTAGATGCCCTATTAAGCTTCTAAAAATTAGTACACAATCTAATGTCACCATTATTTTTCCTAATAGGTACCAAGTTGGTAACCTAGTTAGAGTGTTTGATGGGAAATACAATTCTAGCATCGAACAATCTCTTGGACTTCCTTTAAAATCATGGGTTCTAAAATAGGATTTAAAGGTCTTTACTTTTACTTGAAAGGTTTGAAATTTTATTTAAGATGTATGGAATGAGTGACGACCCTTGGATCAAAAATCTTCAAGTCATCATATGAATAAGCTATTAAATCTTTGTACTTTGTTAACAGTTTCTTAGCTCGTTTATTTTTAACACTTGTATAGGATTTTCCAATGTTGACCAATTGAGGTTGATCTTGAGGTCCAAGATCAATTGTATTGTAATATTTCCCATTTACTTTGGGAATATTAGAGGCTTCAACTAGATTGTCTTAGTTAAATAACCTTTTTAAGGCAATCATTCCCTTAGGGATCTTGTTGTCATTCAACTGAATGACTTTTCCATCAAATTTATTTTAAAGGGTGTTTTCATCAGCTTCTTCTATGATCTAGGCCTCAAATGCTCATAAATTTATTGTGAAGTTTAGGATATATTGGTCATCACTAAAGACCTATAGATAGTTTACATTATCTAGGATAGAAGGATAAGGTATTAACTCGATTTTGAAGTTTGGTGAGTGTTGGTTAGGCATGAGATTAGATACAATAGAGGCTAGTTCATCAATAAATTTATTTTCCTCCCTAGGGATAGATAAAATATTGAAAGCATCAAAATCTAAACTAGATCCTAGACCCTAGATTTATACATCTTAAGGTAGGTCAATTTGCATTGATATTTATTCCTTACCTGATTGACTACTAGTTATGAGTCACCATAAAATAGTAGTTCTTTGACTTCATTCTTGATGGCAAATTGTATTCCTTGGATGAGAGCCTCATATTCTTCAATATTGTTGGTATATGGAAAATAGAGTATGTAAGAAGAATGATATTTCTTACCAATAGGTTTGTTTAGAATAATGCCCACCCTAGATCTAAATTTACACCTAGCCCCATCAAAATGCATCTTCCACAATCGAGGGATAGTATGTGAAGGATTAGAGTCACTTAATTTATCAATTTTAAGAGTAAAAACTCCTAAATTAGAGTCAACTAAGTTTACCTTTTCATTTACAACACTATATTTCATGATCATATTTTTCATCCTTGGTTCTCTTTCCACTCTAATTTGATTTAGAAATCCTTTCCAACGTAGCCACAGATGTGAATAGTGTATGGATATATATCCATTTAAATATTTTATCCATTCTCTACTAAAATGTAGTCTATAGGCATTAGGGATATCCACCATTTGGATGTTTATGAATTGTTGTAATTTTGTCTTAGAAGCCAATTGCATGTAAACATTTAACAATTACCCTATCATTTTGACCCTGGACTTATCTAATTTGGTGATAAACCTATCAGACTTAATGGTTATCAAACCAACTTGCTTATAAATACTTATAAGCATGATATTTTTAGAGGCACCATAATCCAACAAATAGTTATGCAAGTTCTTACCAAACATTCTGACCATAAATATGAAGGGTGGATACTCTATCTTATCTTCTTACATATACATGTTTGCATTATTAGTCTTGGATGTCTTGCTAGGTTTATTGGATAAGGACTTTAGCAATAGATCTCTTTGCTTAGTTATTTATGTCAATCCAAGCAAAGTAATGTTATCTTTAATTTTCTTCATGTCCTCTACAATATTATACCTAATCTTATTTGATAAAATAAATGTATCATTACTCTATTTAGAATTACTTCCCTTTGGAGGTTTTGGGTTATCATCTAATGTAGTGTCTAGAGGAGTGCCAAAGTTGTTTGAAGGAGTTGATGTAGTCAAAGGGTACCTCTATTATCTATTATTTATAAGGTAGGTCATCTTTAGGAACTACTATAAGGTATGAACTTATTTAATAACATCAACAAGTTCATTAGCTTCTTATAAGGGGAAATCAAATATTTCTACCATGAAGGCTTCGTTAGTAGACTTGGATCTTGAAGTACCTACACCATTATAGTTGCTAGGTACTACCTCAAAAATGTCCAAATCTTCTTGAAATTCTATAAAAGATTTACATAATTCAATGCAATCAACTTATCCATGCTAAGCAGTATAATGAACTCTACAATAATCTATTTATGGAATATTCCATGTTCTTCTTATCAGTAAATGATTCATTGTTCTTATGGCTATGGAAATTATCATTATAAAATATATTATTGGGTCTATAAACCTTTGGAAAGAGAAGTATCTATCATAATTTTTCCTATATGAGTAACCTACTTTTGAAACTTCAGAAAGTTAGTGTTAAGCTTTTGAACCATTTTAAAAATAGATTCATTCTCACCCTTGGGAGTTTCAGAGTTATGAACTTGGTTAGTACCAAAGGATAACACTAATTCATTCTTATAATTTTGATTGAATCTAGTTTTAGCATGGCCTAGGAGTTTTATTTGGGATAGCATGGCTTAAGGGTAACTGGTTTAATGTTAGGGTCTGATTCAGGACTGGTCTATTTTTATTATTGTTAGGAAAAATGTTCAAGGTGGGCATATGTGGATTAACATTTGGGATAAAGTAATCCCTATGTCCTTGAGGTTGAATTCGATCCTTAATGATCACTACTTCAGAATAGGCATGGGCTAAAGTTGTTATGACTAGAAGAGACCTCTTCAAGAACACATAAGTCATAGGATCTATTGTCTTTATAGATTTCTAAAGCCAAAAGCTCATCAAGTTTGTAGGGATATATGGTTTGGATGTGTATATTTAAAACCTAGCATTAAATTATCTTTTAGACTCACTTGCATCTCTTCTAATGGTGGTAAATTGCTGGTATCAAATACATGGGCTAATAACTTTGCCAAATTGGTCAATAAAGACATTATTAAAACCACCCTAGTTGGTAATGTAATTTTTAGCTAGATAAATAAACCATGCATATGCAACATTATTAAATGTAAAATTAAATAACCTATAAGGTACGTTTTCATGGGTAATATTTAACAACCTTAATGTAGCTTTAAATGATTTAATGTGTTCCTCTATAGTTACAACACAATTTGTACTAAATGTTGGCAAATATTTCTCATGATTTTGGGGGATATCATATACTAAACATGGTACATTGATGGAATAATCACCTAACCATGTTATACCTTGATGATAGTCAAATGTAGGAGTACCTTGGAGTGGTGAAGTTAGCAAAGACTTCAAACATCTATACCTACCTTTGTCTCACCTAACTTTCCTATGGATCCCTAGTTCAAATAAAGGATTTCTTCTTTTCGAATATGATGGCATTCTAATTTTAGGCAATTCTATCTTGAGGACTTTGAATTATATCTAAAATATAATGTGTCAAGTTAATATTTAAAAAGAACCAAGGTTAAACTTGCACATTAAGTAAATTTTGTAAAGATCCATGTAAGGAACAATAAAGCACTAAGATATTTAACTAAAATAGCTCAAAGATATGTCCAAATACATAAATATGATAAATATTTACACCCCTAAGCTCAAATGAGCTCAAATTTACAAAATATCTATGAATACTTCACAAAAATAGCTATTACTAACCTCAAACCTATTGAATTGACAAAGTTAAAGTTATCTTTACCACAATCATGCACATACTTTTAAGGAACACTAATCTTTGTCTTAAGATGCATAAAGATAGGTCTGTAACTATGAATACCACCAATATTTACACAAATATGTTTAAAATAAACATAAATCTACAAGGAATAACATGATATTTCACGAAAATTCATTAAAACCAACAAAGATCCTATAAATTTACAAAGATTGGCCCTCCTTTTAGCACCAGTGGAGCTTCCACTTGTTGACGACTCTAACTATATCACAGGTGCTCTTAGTGTTTAAATAACACTTCTCATTTTAGAATTCAAGGAATTAAGAGCATGAGTTACAAGCTATGGTTATCTGGTCACATATGATGAAATAATGACATAACAAGTAGAATATTCCATAATATTTATATTGATTGGTGGTTGAAAGCCACCTTGGTCCTTAATAACATTGACAAGGTATAAAGCATATATGCTATTAATAATGAATTATGATCAAAATATAATATAAGAATAATCTATAATGAATATTTATAATGATTTTAAGCTATAGTAAACTGGTTAAAAAGAAGCAAAAGGAAGGGTAGGAAAAAAAGAAAGTATGTGATTGTTAATCTTTGTCTCAAACATTATGACAAGGCTTAAACTTCAACTAAACATGTATTTAACCACTATATAGTGTAAAATAGCATATGCTCAAATCCCATTACACACCAATCCAATATCTAAGGATAAGATGAATAAATACAAGTAAAAACCAGTTTACTTTAAATATTTACTACTACAATCAAATAACATGTGCACATCCTTAAGCAGAGAAAATAAAATGAAGTAAACCTACGTACATTCAACTAATATATAATTTGAATAAATTATCAGCCTTTTATTAAAGATGCTCATCCATAATTCTTAAGACCATTTAAATTTAAGACTTAGAATAGAAAATTGAGAGAGAAGCCATGATAACAATTCACGTAAACAACTGAGACAAACTTTATAGTATTCCCTACTTATATTAAATTTCTTCAAAAGTTACAACATAGTTTTAGCTCTTATAACTCTCCCTCCTTTTTACATATACAATTTTACTTTTATAGGCTTTAAGGAAGCATGGAAGTCAATCGTATTGATTTACAAGTGTATAAAGTATGAAGGACAACTATCCTTTCTACAAAGTTTCTTAAAATAAACTAAAATTTATAAAATAAATTGAACTTCAAGAAATATTCTAACAAAATACATTTGACTTTACAAAGAATATTCCATTACAAAATATACAATTCTTTCTTAAAAGATAATTTATTCAACTAATTGGTGGACCATGTGTTGATAAAGATCCCTAGCTCTATTGAAGTAATGTCATCACCCTTTGATGTTGCTCATCAACTAACTTCAAGTTGATAGCTATATCAAGGAGGATTTCATATTCTTGATCTACCAAATTATCCAAGTCCCTATTATTTCTATCCAAATCCTAGTTTGTGCTATTTACCTCCATTATCTTCTTCTCTCTAGTTAGAATCATATCCAACATCCTATTTTTGTCACCACTAGACTTGCTTTGGCTTTTATTTCTCACTTTATGCATGACTAAGGTAAATCTATGATTGAATTCATCATCTACCATGATTTCTATGGAGGTGATCTTGGAAGGATATGTAATCATGGTCCCTATGAGATTTTCAATCCTATTGTGTATTTATTTGTCATCCTTGATGTGTCTCTCCAAGGATTTGGACCATAAACTGAGGCTATTGATTTTATCCAAGATAGTGTTGAGGTGAGATTTTTTAATAGTCTTAAAGATATGGATTTTATCCTCTATTAATATTCTAATTAAGTCCTTGATTTTGACCTTAGAATCCTACCATTGGTTGATTAAAACCTTGGTTATTGTATCTTAAAGGAACAATGCACTCTACCTTAGCTTTATTGACTTCAAGGAGTCAAACATGTCATGGAATGTCTTCTAAAATGATTCAATGGTGGAGTTAAGAACTGATAAAATTGCCTACTTCTCTAAATCTTCATTCCTCTCTTGAAGGTTCTTTATTTGTTATTGTAAACCTTTGATGCTAGTTTGCAACTAGGTACTTTGAGCTTCAGCCAACCAAAGTATATATTCTTCATGAATGGGGTCTTCTCCTAGTCTTTGACCTCTAACTAGGGTCAAACCAAAAAATGTATCCACCTTTTGAAAGGTTAACTTTTCTCCATCCACCATAGCATTCTTTATTGTAACCCTTTCTAATCTAGCTAAGGTTGGGCTAAATTGGACACTGACTAATGAATGTGTCATTTTTTGGTGGCTTTAGGGATTTCACTTGGGTGTTATCTAAATATCCAAGATTAGTCATTCATATTTCATTCTCTTCTTATTGTAGAGACACTATCTAGGGATTGAGTTCCTCATGAACTATGATTTTGACTAAATTTGTGATGGCCACTAATGTTGTAACATTCAGATCTTTGGTATTTTTCCCTATATAAACCATTTATGAATAGTTAGGCCATGAATGGGATTGTCATCACTAAAAAAATTGACTTCACCTAGAGGGTTAATGAGGGTTATCTTAGTCCTCCTAGTTCTAGTAGGAACTAATGCTTATCCAACCTTTCTCTTTTGAGGGGGAATAACTAGAAGTAAGTCAAAAGATATTTCCTTCCCCTTTTCCTTTCTTATTTCCTCAACTTAGGGTTGAGGTTATTATTATTAAGCCTCTTCTTCATTAGACCCATAGGCACTAACCAGTGTCTCTAAGGCATATTATACTATCTCCCTTAGTTGAAATGCAATCATATCAATGTACTCAATCAAAGACTCTAGCTTCTTAAGATGGGTAGAAGAGGTTTCCCCCTCACCATATCTTTCTTCAAATTTTTATATTCCTATGCCTTGAACAATCAGTGCTTTTGGCCTTTGTGAAATTGTTGTCTCTAGTAATTTTGGAGGAGGTATAGTACATGGTCATAGTATTAAATGGTATTATAGAGGATTCATCTACCATATTTCACTAGCTAGCTTTTCATCTCTCATCAACCTATCCTTGAGTTCAATATTATGCATTTTTAGTCTTGTCAAGACCTCAAAAAATGAAGATGCATAGATATATAGGGTGTCATGGACACCAAGTTGATGATCATGTTTTATGTTTATTTATTTGGCCTTTAAATGATTCAAAACATTGTCTATATGGTCACATTGCCTTAACTCATCCAATTGTAAGTCAAATGAGTCTCGATGCCTAGAGATGATATCCACACTATCCAAATTCTACAACACTTTTCTATTTATGGTTAGGGGAAACATATGGAGTATCCTCCTTATTTTATGTTTGCATATACTATTAATTCCATGGAATAACTGGTATGTAATCTCTTACTTGTTTAGGTTGGTTCTTTCTATCCTAATTATGGTGAAATCAAGATACAACCAAAGATCTTAAATGAAATCCAGATATTTCTTGATTAATGGAATTAACCTCATCATGGATAGCCTTGTAATAGCCTCAGACAAGGTTGGATAGATGCATTCATAAATGAATTGAATATGGTCCTTATATTTAAATATGTGTAGTTTATAATAATAATGGGAAATTGTATTCGTTCCCTCAGGTGACCAATTTGTGATGTTAGGGATGGTTATGCTAGCCATTAGGGTATTTAAAACATAATACATCATAAATAAGTGGTTGGTAATCCTCTTCTTTATAGTATAAATGTTTTGTTTTATGTAGACACTAGTTAATTCTCCAATAGGAGGGGTGCATCCTTTCTCGACAATGAAGTATACGTAAGGGATCCATAGTTTGTTGAATTAAGTGGTGGAAAGGGCCCCAAATAGTCTATTTAGTAAATTAATGATCATTCTAATTCCCACCCTAAATTTGGCTATAATAATTCTTTTAATTAGGTTAGAAAATATTTGGGTTCCTGAATATAGCCATGGGACTAGGGTGGCCTTCAAGTTGTTGTGGTTGGACCATTGCTTAATTATGGGAAAGTCCACTTGAGGAATGGGAAATTGAAATAACTCTTAAAGGTTATAGGGGAAATGTAAGCAACCTTCTTAAAATTATGATCATTAATGATCATGTCTTGATCAAGTCAACAATCTTTAAAAATGGTGGCAATAACATCGATACAATCAAGTACCTCAGGTTTTGTTATTGCATGATAAAGGCCAACTATTTAGATAGAGACTATGCCATAATACTTCTAGTAGACTATAAAAATATTGTAATCCTCCTCAGTGATGGCCTATAACTCTTAAATTGCCCTAAATATCTTGGACTAGTTGTTATCCCCAATATTCAATTCTACTACATCCAATACAGTATCCTTAAAGACTCTTTCATCCATGTCTAAGGTCATGTATAGCTTGGTGTCTTCTCTATTATAATTTTGAGCTATCATGACTATGATTTCTGAAAATTTATTAGTACTAGTCTACAAATTGTCTCTATATCAATTTGCACTGACTTAAATGATAATTGGGCTCTTTCTAGTTTGATTGTGGCTTAATCAGGATCAAAGTAAGGCTTTAAGTAGAGACTAGGGATTTTTTAAGCTTTAATAGTGATAGTTTACTTGGAATTAGACATATTCATGACTTGTATTTTATTTATACCTTTGCATTTATATGTTTGCCTTTTTGAGCCCAAAAAATCTTTCATTTTATCATCTTATGCTCATTTGGTGCCCATGTGTCATCTTGCTACTAGTTTTTATGACACTTTTCATAATGTCTTTTAAGAACTAGCCATTGCATTTTAAAAATAACATTTTGTTTTGCACCATTTGATCTTCAATCATATACCAATGTAGGTCATTGATCTTGATCTAGGGACTTGCACATTATTGGTCCTTGTATGCATTAGGCCCCATGGTTGTGCCACTTGATAGTTTTGTGGGTCTTCATGGATCTACACATCACCAGTCTAGGCATTACCATGCTTTTACCATGTACTAATCTCACATTTTCCTATATCTTTGTTGAAAATTATATCCTTATTTTGCATCATTTGATCAAACTTGTCATATCAATGCAATATGTATATCTTACAGATGTACGTGGATTTTAATTAGCAATGGGACATGTAAAGAACATAGGCTATAGTTCTATTTTGTGTTAATAAACATGAAACAAAATTTAGACCAAAATATTTAGGATAAGTTTAGAACACATTAAAAAGGGGCCCTAAATAACAAAAGGATCTAATGTAAGGTTTTAACCTAGGGTTTTATTATGTTAATAAACATGATAAAACTTTAGATTTAAAGTTTTAAGCTAGGTTTTATGGTAATGAGACATTTTGTTAAGCTAAACTCATTTGGTTCATAAATACAATGGGGTATATATAGACTAAATTTTGGGTCAATGTTTAAAACATGACTAGATTCCAACATGATATTCAAGCTTAGCCTATGGACATTTAAGCCTAGTTATAATGATCCCTAAGTCTAGACATGGCTCTAAATAAACTAGATTAATCTAAAGAATACTAATTTTGTCATTGAGATTCAAGTATTAAGCACATTTATTTTCTAGCTGAAATTATCTCTGAGTTAAATTTTGACAGCCTCGTGGTCATCAATTGATGAGCACAAGAGCATCAAATTTAAATCTTGAATGTAGTTGGTCCCATATAAACTTGGGTTAAATACTCTCCATTAGATTATCTCATATGAGTCAAAACAACCATGGATTATGATCTAAATAAATGCACATTATTGGTCTCTATAGTCATTAAGTAGATCAAGTTAGATCAGGGTCATATGTAAAAACTAGACTAAGTCATAAGCCTAAGTCTTTGAAACATAATAAAGAGATGACCCCTTGAATGATTAATAAATAAAATGAAAGTTTTTATCCCAAGCTTCTTTTGATATTGATTTTGAATGTGGGAGTTCCACATGGTAGCCTTATGGGGATTTAAATCTTTGACTCTGTTGACCTTGGGAAGAGTCCATAGAGCATTAATCTTCATATGGGCTCCTAAAAACTATTAATTATGATCTAAGAGATCAAATGAGATTGGCTTGATGGATCAAGGTCCTTTTGCATCAGGTCTCTTTTACTCTATCTGATCAGTGTTTCCTAATGAATCATGAACCATAAATCTTGCAAATAAGTAAGACATTTAAGCTATAGCTCGAGACAAAATAAATACATAGGCTAAAGTCTTAGGGATAAGGTCTTATTTATGTTGAAAAAACATGAACAGGGTTTTAGTATGAAGATGCTAGGATAAGTACCTATTATATCCTATAATTACACTATTTTTGGAGAGTTTTTCAAGATATATCTCTCTTAGCTACAATATTGGAGCAACCTCAGGCTATGGGTATCTTATAGTGAGGTTAAACCTCTAGACAAGGCTGAATTCCTCTTGGTAGATCACCTAGACTAATGTTTTTACTTGAAAAATAGGTAGAAAAGGGGTATAGGGTAACTAAGAGAGATAAATAGGTGATAAATAAAATTTATTTACACTCACATA
The DNA here is from genome assembly GCA_037957365.1 of Torreya grandis. NCBI lineage: Eukaryota > Viridiplantae > Streptophyta > Pinopsida > Cupressales > Taxaceae > Torreya > Torreya grandis. The sequence goes on from JARHVA010002194.1 coordinate 1,362,544, forward strand.
ATCATTACATACACACTAACTCAACATAAGATAATCTGGCTCACAACCTCACCAACTAGTTAATTTGCATAAGTGTTTCATAAACTAGGCTCACCAAACAATACATGAAGAAAAAAATAATTTCAAAATTCACACCAAGCATCCATTATTGGTGAAAAGAGATCATGTTTATACCTAAAAATAACTTGAAAAAAACCAAAAATATGAAATAAATAATGACAATGAACATGGAAGAACACTTCTTCACAAGGCCATCATGCACAAGCTTGCTAAGCACAATTTAGAGGTAAGAGATAGGTAAAAATTGATATTTAATTCTTCAAAATGTATTTATTACAAATTTTTATAGGTTTTCTCCTTCTCAAATGAGAATATCTTACAAAAATGGGGGATAAATGGGAGATAGGAGAAAAGGGGAAGAGAGAGAGAGAATAGAAAAGTAAACAAAATTCAGTAAATGAGATCCAAACACCCTCCATGGATTCTCACCCAAATTTGGGTTAATTATAACTAATCCTTCTTCAAGAAATTAACGTTCATTAGCTCCAATAGTCTTCAAACCCTTTCATTAGTTGATAAACACACTAGAAGACAAAAACTTGTTGAGAATGATGATGCCATGATCCACTAAGAAGGGAAAATCTTCAAATACTTTGAAAATTTAATTAATTCTCCACTTTCACTCTCAAACCTCCCTCCCATAGACTTTTATTCCCCCCTCCACTTGCTCTTCTAGAAAATGTTATGCAGAAGGTTAGCTAACTTGGCATTTTGTGCTTAACTGACCATGGAGGTTATCTTTCATGTTTTTTTTTCTGAGGTTCTTTTCTATTTTCAACTTTAATTTATCCTCCAACTTGTAATAAACTCCATGATACCTACAAATCCCATAGACCCCATTGATGGAGGTCATAATCTTGAGCCACCCTGAACCAGCTACCTTAAATATTTTTCCCAAGTCCATTTTGCACCTTGAATACCACTTCTAGACCTTTAGAATAATTCTAGACATTCATGGCATGTGTATGATGAAGAAAATGCATATTTGGAAAACCTTCAATGACTATAATAAGGGTGGAAATAACCATTAAGCTTGCAACAATGCACAAATATGTCAAAATCTAGGGGTTTAACCATTTTTCTTAGCAAGACACCATGTAAACTCTTGTGAATATCTCTAAATTCCATGTAATGATGTTTTATGTCCTATTGGACTCCTTCTATGGTTTTATACCATTTCTTTCTTTGAAGACCTACAAAAATATGTAATTTTGAGACATTTTGGGCCTCTTAGGCACCCAAACGTGCTAGATTATTCTACAAGATAGGTTTTTCAAGAGGTTTAGGTAGTATTATACACATTCCAAGTGGTTTCCAAGTAATTCTAATCCATTTGATGGACCTATGAGTCTAAAAACACAAAACTAGTCAGAAAGCTCCATTGCAAGCTTAAGCAAGTTAACTTTCTAGATGATTGTTCATATAGTGAAGACACCCATTACACCAATTATTACCATGGATATATGGTACATATACCCCTTCAAAACCCTTAAATTTTTTTGGCTCCCATGTGGAAGGTGTGAAAATGTACACATGTAAAGATGATTGGTTATGGGGTTTGAAAGCATTATGGACATGTTTACACTCTTAAATATTGTTCATAAAAATAAATATCTTAACCAAAATCAATCCATAATTAATTTCAATTAAATATTATTACTCAAAACATACTATAATAACTTGGCCCAACTCTTCATGGTATGAAAGAAATGAATATCTAAAGATGGGCTAAAACTAGGTGTCTTAGGCCAAAAAGGCTTGAATTTCTCCAAATGACCAATTTAACTTTCTCACTAATATTCCTTGAATAAAACATCTTAATTACATCTGAAACACCTCGTAATACCTCTCTAAATTATCAAAACTCAACTTTGCCTTTTATGCCTTTGAGACTACCTATGGGGATTTGAGCCTACCTTCAGAGTTTGCATGAAGTTTAGAGTGTAAACAATCTTAAAATGTTTTTAATAGGATTAAAAACATATTAAAATTCTTCTAAAATTGTCTCCTAAGCTTTTAAATCTCAAACACACCTTAAAACTCTAAAAAGTGTGCATGCATGAATAATGACCATTATGAGACATAGGGTGGACTATGTCTAAAAAATGGGAACTTAAAATAATTACATGAGCTTAACTAGATTATTTATGGATATAATATTTAATTTTTACCAATATTACCAAGTTTCAAGTCGTTTTGATGTGTACTTTGTCATGTAGACCCTTTTTACCAAAAGTTACCTTGAGTTGCCTACATGTTTCCTTCATGCCAAAACTTGTCTTTATTGAAAACTTTGCATGAAAAACGTGAATGTGATCACTTTGATAGGACAATATATTTTCCAACATCATATTATACCATTTTAAGACCTCTCCAATGCCTAAACTACTTCTTGGCATCTAGAACTGACATGACTTCATTTGGTCTCCAATGGCTGCCTTCTTGAGTGCCTATGGATTGTGTAAGAACAACAAGAAATTTAAATATTTTTAGGACCTTTATTATGTCACGGGATATTTTTTTAGGTCATTTATACCATGCATACCAATTTTTTTTCTTTGACTCAACCTATATATGCCCCAACATGGCCAATTCCTCTAAGGCATAATCTAATGTTGATCATGATTTGACATAGGGTTGAATTTACTAAAATATATTATATTTTACATTGTTAAAAAAATTCTAAAATATTTTTAATAGGTATAATAGGTCGTTTTTATCTTCTCCACCTAATTTTGTGATTGGATCTTGTATATTTTGGCCTGTAGGCCCATTTTGGCAAAAGTTAGTGACACGTGTCTGCTTGGTCAAAATTCACAACTGAGTTTTCTTTCTCCTTGATTTTTTTGAGCTAAAACATTATTATTTTTAATTTTATATCTTATTTAATCTCTCCATTCATTATTTCACTCTTCATTTTCTTGCTTTTACATTCATTTGACTCATGTTACCTTATGTCATCTCAAGCTCCTCGAGTGAAACACATGGATGCATGAGTGTCAATGATATAGGTGAAGGATATGAGGTGCATGAAAGTATATTTAATTGTTTAAAATAATATATAATTATTATCATGATCTAATTCTCCTTATTCTCCTTAAGTATATCCTTGTAAAATGAAGTTTCACCCTAGGTCTTGTGCTTGAAAACCTTGGTGGATGACAACAAGCCTGTCACTCCTTAGTGACCTTGACTATGTTTCCTTGAAGTTTTTAGGTTTATCATGATGTATTTTTATACATCATAATTTATTACTCATCTATCCATGACCAAGAACCTCTATGCATCATTGTGTTCTCAATATCATTTGCCAACCTTCATAAAGGTTTGAACTTGAGAAGCTGTAGGTCATTTCCCTCTACTTAGACCCTCCTTAAAACTTCATTATATGATTGATTGAGTTAGGTACATAGGATGTTGGTATATTTCTCAGTTACCATGATCAATATATTAGTGTTTTATTCCCTCTCCCCTTTGAAAACCTCCTTCCTTGTCATTGTTCTCTTTCATATGACTGTGTTAATTCTTGGCAGCTATAGGTACAATGTTTAAGAGAGTATGACTATTGTTCCCATAGATGTAGGTGTGTGTTTTGAGATTTTTTTAGGTGAGTGATCCAAGATAATTAATTTTCAACTGATCTTAGGTTCCTTGAGGCTCCTCTAAGGACAATATGAAGTAGAGGACAACCACACAACATCTTACATGTACTTTGTCAGAATACAAGCCCTTAACAAAGATTTCTTAAGCCTTTTTCACTCCAAGGGGTCACATAATTAGATTAATACATTTAATAAATTAAATATTAATATTTAATTCCATTTAAATCTTAACTCAAAGTACAAAAAATCGTAAAACACTGGCTCACATTATGCACCCTTCTTAGTACCTTGACGTGCCTAGGCTCCTACTAGCCCTTTTTTGGTCAAATTATTATTATATGTACCAATATATGAACTATATTTAAAATATGACACCATTTATATATATTATTCATCTCATTATAGGTGTGTGACAAGTTTTGTGACATGATTTCACTCTCAGGTCACATTTCCTTTGGAAACTACTACTTTTTAGGCCTAATTAGCCCTATTCTAAACCCTTGGCAAAAAAATCCATATTGTACAGACTAAAATAAATAAAAAACATATTTAATTACTCATATAACCATTAAACACATCATATTACAAAATTTTGGTAACTTTTAATGTTTAAAACTCTTGGAAACAATAAAACCTTAGTTTAGGGCTTCTCTCATGCTCTTTCTAAGACCCTGCTTTGGATTGGGGGAGTTAAAATGAGTTATAGGCATAAAATAGATCTATTTTTGGATTAATTGGATATTTAAAAATGGGGAAAACCTAGGAGAGTTGTAAAAAATCATAAAAATATAACCAAGCTCTCAAATAAAAAATAACAAAAAAGTGTCAGCTTGCTGCCCTATTTTTGCTTTGAATATGGTTATTGAGTTATATGAGTTAAATATGAAAATTTAGAAGATTTTTTTGGATAATCCATTAAAAAAACTTTCCTCCAAATTTTAGGTCCTAAATCCCATGTAAAATACTACTGTCACCCCCTTCACTTCTAGTATTCTAGGCCTCTCTTAGCTCTCTAAGCCTAGAAAAATTAAAAATAGTTTTTTTGTCCTTTACATGTATTAAAACTATTGAGAAAATTTTGATTCACCTTTTGGAAGATAAAATTATGTCCCATGACAAATTTTAGACCTTTAATTTTTATATTGGGGTGTGAAGGTCATTTAACACTCAAATCCTATAGAATACACTAAGTGATCACAATGAACAAAAGTGAAACTTGGAGGCCCTCAAATAATTCTCTCCTCTATTCACACACCTTTTAAAATTTTAAAATATATTACCCTATGATATTTATATAATATTATTTCATTTGGATGCATCAAATCTCCTTGAAACATTGTTCCATGGCATCAATGAAAGTGCTTGGGACCTCTTTTTTTGTTTTAGGGAAATTGTCCTTAACACAATCATTCAACTTTGAAGATGGTTTTTTATAACTTGATTGGAAATTTTGGAATAAGACATGATTAAAATGGTATATTATAGGTGAAAAAATAATATCCTCTTGAACCCACTATAGGAAAGGAAAACTTTTATAGTTGATAAACTTGCCTGCAACTCCATTGGAGCTCCGACTAGCAACTTGATTGTTTGGTCTATAAAGGATTAAATGAGATACTAAGGATTTATGAGTAATATAACATGTTTAAATTTATTTTTCATAATGAGGATGAGGTAAATTGTCCATATAACACATGTTCTACTCTAAAACTGATCAAATGACCATTTCACAAGGAAAACCTATTTTATGCCATAAGTACCTTCCTAGAATGAAATATATGATGAAAAAAATTGAAATAGGTCCTATTTTACCCTGAAATTACTCCTATAAAACCATTTTTTCTCATTAAATTTTTAAGTGAAGAAAAAAGGGAAAACCTAGGCCCTATTTGGATGAGTAGGCCATCTAGACACCCCTAAACTATTAGCAATTTTTCATAAATATGGAAAGATGAAATAGAACACCAATGACACAAATTGGAAGGAAATTATGGTCCATATTACTTGCCATAATATTATATCCCAACTCTCTCTCTCTTGACCATACCAAGTGAAAATCTAAGGCTCTCTTAGAGTTGTCCTAAACTACCCAAAATGGTTTTCCCTTAGCATGGAGAACCATAAATCTGAATATGCAATCCAAAACTTGGGAAAGATATTTTAGGCTATAAATTACTTTTTATTATTTCTATAAACCTTATAAAATTCTTGGACCTCCATTAGTGGCTAAAAACTTGTTTCATGCCTAGTTTGTAGCTAATAGGTTTTGATTACCTCTGCTAGTTCCTATGATGTAATATGATTTTAGTGGCCTATGAAAGGGATATTATGGACACCAAGGATTATTTAATATGACATATAATCCATTTCATAAATAAAATCCTCCAAAAACCCATTCTACCAAAGCTCCAAAAGGCTCCAAATTGTATCCTTTTGCTCTCAAACTCCTTCCCTCCACTCCAAATGATCTCAAATGAAATTGAACATGTAAAAAAGGGTGAAAATCACCATATTTAGGTGGGAATATGTCATAATAAATTTTACTTCCTCAAAAAGTCACTTTTTCACTTGAAATTTCTATTTTTAGGACACCTAAGTCATCTAATGCACTTTTGAGGTTATTTTGAGCATAATAGCTTATTAAGGCCTCATTTTTAACTCATTAGAATATTTAAGATTTTTTTAAAACCTAATTCATTCCCATAGATGCTCAAATACCATGGAAACCTATTGGATCCTTCACTTATAGTTCTAGATGTATTTCTAGGCCTTTTCCTCAAAAGCACCTTAAAACTTGCTTAAAGTGTTTCAAAAGATTGAAAGTGACATGTGATAGGGTCATGAGGTTTTTCAACTTATTCCACCATTGGATCACTCACCCAATGATAACCCTACTCAGATTTTCACATCACACTAGGGCCTCTCAGACTATTGCACTATATCATTAATTCAGGACCATAAAGGGATTAGTCATGGGGGTAGAAGGTTATTGAAAGGTCCAAGAGAGTTTCCTGGTCCATCTAGTTAAAAAAAATTTATGTCGGCCAACTTTGGACAATAGTACAAAAAGGGACCATGAAACATAAAGTGTGGTCGAGCTAGGAAATTAAAAGACCCTGCACATATGAAAGTTAGACTTGATTTTTAAATAGAAGGGAACAAAGGATGGTGAAATATAAAATGGACCAAACATGATTTTTAGGCTAGGCATGGTCTTGTATAAATACATGATTAAATATTAGAATACAAATTAAACATAGTTTATTGCATTCTTCAAAGTGTTCCCACAAATTGTGCTCATGTGAAACTATAATTTAAAATGAAAGATATAAGAAAGGGTTTTTGAAGGAAGGTTTCAAGATATTCGAAAAATGGATTTAATCTTGAGTTTCTATAGACCAAAGTCTAGTAAAATCTTGAATGAGGAATAATCTATAAAATTTAGGTATAATCCATTTAATGAGGGCCCCATGAAACTTGAAACTAAAATATGAAGATCCCCTATTAGAAATATTAATTGAAGATAAATTACGATCATGAACAAATATTCCACCATTATTAGGTGTGGATGATATTCAAATATAGATCTTCAGCAAAACATCTCAAGTTTTTAGTGTTAAGGTTCAAAATTTTACAGAGGTCCCTATTTTTTTATAAATGGGGGTATGTTGAACTCAACAAATAGAACGCAGGTGAAATAGACCAAACCATCTAGAATTTAGCTTAATTAAAATTTATATGGAGTTGTCAAAGGAAACCCAGGACCAATTGAAGGTTGAGGCATTATTAGGGATGTAGAAGGTTATATCTTGATTTCTTATGCTAGAACCTTTAGGGTTCAAACTAACCACATAATTGAAGCCTCAATATATCTTTATAGAATCAAATTGGTGGATGCTATTATAATTGGCCACCTTGTAGGATAATGAGACTCTTTAAACATCATAAAATACTTATTAGGTAAAATGAATCCTTTATGGTCTATATTGAAAGAAATGAAGGATGCAACAACTATTCTTCAATAATTCAAGGATTTTTATATTTCCCACATTTATAGGGAATAAAATATAGGTGTATATTGTATGGAAAAAATAGATTCCACACCTCCTCTATCTAACATTGGATAAATATCTAAGAGCTATCAAGTCATATTGCCATGATCACTTGAAAAACATGGCTAATTTCACTACCCGCATGAAGGAGGGTAATCTAATAATGATTAAGAAATAAATTCCACATCTCAAAATAGGTGAAACCATAATAAAATATGAAAAAAATAATTACAAGGTGAAGGAAATAAGTTTGAATAATGGAAGAAAATATATCAACTTCGATATTGATTGTTTGGTCACATTGTATTCTATCCATTTGAATCCCATTAAGATTTTAAATTGTAGAAAGCTCCTAAGGAACAAAAAAAAAAATCATGGGGGAGACCATGATGGGATCAAGCCCATATCCTATTCTAACACTAAATAAAATCCAAATGTAGGAACAAAATTTCAAAAGGAGGGCTCACCAACTTCATGGTAAGGATTGTTGGCTTTGATTTCACCATATCAAAGGATTTTGTAAGAGGTTAAGAGGATAAAGTGGTTAAGATGAGAGGAATAAAGATTAAAATCATAGAGGAGATTATTGATTAAGTTAAATACATGTAATTAAATAGAGTGAAGACTTTCAAATATAAAAAACACAAGGAGGAGGTAATGAATATTTTCTCCAAGAAAGATGAGTCTATCATTCCAAAACAAAAAGGGTATCATAGAATAGAACAACCTAGAAAAGGGAATGAAATATTATTTAAAATCATTGGATATATAAATTTTGAGGGTAATTAAACTTATATATTCTCATGCTATTTATTGATAATGAATCATTTCAAATTCCACAAAATCATTCTACCCTTCTTTTTGCTAAAATCCATAGAGTCCACCATCATGATTTTCAAGTTAAACCCTACCTTTGACTTATTACACGAGGGTCTCATATTCCTAAGAGTTAAGAGGGAGGATCCAATGTGAGATAAATATATTATTGAATACATATATGTACATAAAAAATAATAATATATTGTGGATGGAAGTGAGGAATGATATGAAGCAAAAGAGAAGAAAGTCCCATCTGAATCTCAAGGAGAGGAACACTCTAATAGAGCCACTCTATCAACTAGCACAAGTGATAAAATTAAAGGGTTCAAAGAAATATAAATCATAGATTTGCATAAACAAAGGAGTAATAAAATAGAGTAATTTTAATTTAACATGTAAAACATGAATACCAAATTGGTCATACAATAACTTATATGCAATGATATGACCAAATAAATTGACAAGATGAAAAAATGCTCATTGAACCTAAAGGATCAAGTCATCAGGAAGGAGAATTTAAAGGAAATTTAAAGGAATTTATAATTATGGGATAAATTGGGGAGGCAAATCCTATAAAAAAAAGGAAGTAGTAAAATAAAGACAAAGAGAAACAAGAATAGGGGAAGAAGAAACTAGAGAATGTGGTCGATAAAACCCCAAAATGCCTAAAGAAAAATGTAGATGAAGATCCCACTCAAGACCCAAGAAATAGAACCATAGGACTCAACATAAAGGAAGGAAAAAACAATAAATAAATTATAAATATAGTTTTTTATATATACTTGGACGATTCTTACCACTAAAGCTATGTTTCTTTGTTTTCTTGTTCTTTTTTTATGATACTTAGTTTCTTTATTTTATGGTTTACCATCCTATTGGATGAAGATAAACATGTTGTGTTATATCCCATGGGTATATTAATTTATGTTTTTTTTAATATCCTATTTGAACATATTTCAATTCTTTTATGGACATGGTATCCTCTAATCTCGTTTTCTAACCCCATAAAATAAAAAAATATGAATGAGCACACCTCCTTATTTTTAATCAATGCATAAGATAATTATGTCTAACAAATACTAACCTCTACATAACATTAATAATAATTGAAGTTAACTTAAATAACATTAACCATATATATACAACAACTTAAAATATTATTTCAACATAAGTTAAACATTATCATCTTGGATTAAGGTGTTAGACTATTCCAAGCGTAATTAAATTCCACTGACTTGGCTAATGACATTGATTTGTTCTTAGTGTAACTAGACATTATTAACTTGGATAATTGCATTAGGTAAGTATTTATATAATTTAACATCATTGTTTGAGATTATCATGTTATAAATGTTTATCTATAATTAAAACTCATCAATTAGAACAACAATGTTGGAAATATGTTTTTTAACTAAACATCATCAGTTAGGCCAATGATTTTGGAGATATCTATTTGAAATTGAAGATCAATGGCAAAGATAGGTGTAGATCAAAATTATATAATAATATAATAAATATATAATTGTTGGTTTTACTTAGTATAATAATATATGAACTACATTATCCACATGTAATCTTACAAGAGTGGATTAGCATGAGGGATAAAAGGAAAAAAATATCTTCATCATTGCTTGGGTCAAATTAAGGTTTGTTAAATTAGTAAGATACATGGACTATGTTGTCCTCATGATTAAAGGAATTAATTTAAACAAGATTATTTTTATAATGAATTAATTCAATTTTTATGCTTGAGATTTGGAAATTATATATTATTCATTTTTAAAATTTTAATTATGCAAGACTAATTTCTACTATGGCCTTATTTATGGTAATTGCTAGAGCTATCCTCCATAGTAATTTTAATTTGATAAAAAAATAATCTATTTTGAAAGAGTTTAGAAACCAAAATACTTTAGTATTTATATGTGTCATAATCATATATGGCTTCATTATCAATGTAATGAGAACATTTCTCACCCTCCATCAAATAGGGGTAGGTATTAATATCTTGGTATAAGAGAAGAGGGAATCCAATTAGTTACATATTGAGGTCACTTGGAAGTGTTATAAATATTTTTAATTTCATGTGGATAATTATTATTGGAGTAAAATTTTTTGACATGTAATCCAATATTAATGTTGATGTATTCATTTAATAGATAACTATTGATAGTATTAGTTGTAGGAAGTCTGATTTTTTTAGAATTGGCTAGTTTGAGATCCCATGGGTTAAGATCAAAATCATGCTTATCTTGAATATTTAGATAAAATTTATGCATTTAATATCAAAATAATTGACTTATATCATGCATTTATCCAACATTGACATAAAATTAGATTGTAATAAAGTTGGATATAAAGTACCATGATCTTGTACCATATTGTTTTGGGTCCTATAGTTAGAGGAAGCCAAATATACATGAAAAATATATTTATTTATAAATATTATTTTAAGAGTATCATATATTATTAATTAACCATAATAAAATATCATTATTGATATAACCTTAATTTATAATAAATTTTATAAATTGACCATCATTGATCATTACACTAATTAAGAGAGGAGGATTATTTTATTGGTAAAGTATTTCATCATTGATAATATCATCTATGAGGAACTATATGTAAATTTTTTTATTTGATTGAGGATTAGATATGGTATTAATTTCATGTACTTAATTATCTATGAATTTATTGAGGTTTATTATATTTTTCATTTTCAATTGATGATGGAGATTATTCTAAATATTATAATTATGGCATGAGATTTCCTATGATAAGGTGGATTTTTCATGTTTCATTAGGGTAATTTTTCAAGGAATAGTGTTTCATTATTATATAATGTTCCATTTATTTGAGTTTGGAAATAACCATAATTATATTTTGGTTGAACATTAGGATATGCCTTAGTAGCCTTTATGCTAGGAGAAGGTTGCTCCATAGGATGAGATTCTATTGATAGAGCATGTGATTCACAAGTTGGTTAATTTATTATGATTATAGTTTTATATTTGAGGTTCATGTATTAGTGATAAGGATTATTATGATTTATGATATGATATTTTTGAGTTAGGCTATAGTTATATCTTACTATTTCCACATTTAAATATTATGGATTGATGTACTTTGATTATTATTTACTTCAATGTATGTTATAAATTTGTTCCTAGTTATGAGGGTGGGATTGTTAGTTTTTAAGGTTTATGAGAATTTTTATGATGATGTAATTGATGTGATATTTATTTGGGAGATGATGATGTAGGATCATCCAAGTATTTTTTTTAATCTTACATCAATAAAAACTATTGTGACATGTGTTCTTATAGTCTTGTTATGTCTTTGTCATTTTGGGCATAGTGAAGATGATCCAAGGGAATATACATACTCATACACTATATTAACATCAATCACATCAAATAAGGATTAATTTTATATAGCTACATTTTTCCAATCAAGTTAGTTAGGTATCTCAACCATCAATAAAATTTGGAAAGTCACTAAATGCATTAAAGGGATAAAAGGATAACTTGCGGGGAAAAGGAAAAAATATAATAAATAAATTTCATAAACATAATTATTATTTAATATTTGAATCATATTAAAACTATGTGAAATTAAAAAAAAAATCATCTCAAATTGAGTTTGTATGCAAAATTTGGCCTCTAAAAGTTAGAAGAATTTGTATGGTGATGAAATATATTATGTATATAAAGTGGATTTTTTTAACCATAGTGGAGAAATGTAACTACCACCAATGGTTTTGTAACCATAATGGAGAAAATGTAAATTCCATTGGTGGTTTTGTAATTAGTGGTCATTTATCCCTACATAAAGTGGTAGTTTAACTTGTTTATTATGAAAAAATAAAATAACAACTCAAAATGAAAAATAGTAAAACATTAGGCATTTCAAAGGCATCAAAAAAGTTGAAGATACATTTTATGCATTATATGAATGTTAGGATAAATCTGAACTAGATAAAGGGGTGAGTTACATCACTTAATAGAGCTCCAAGTTACTAATAAGTGAACTCCATGAGGATAGAGGAGAGACTGAGAGAGTAACCATTCCATGAGAAAGTGTTAAATACAATAATCATAAAGATAAAATAAGTACTTAATTCTATCCCATATCTTGTTATTTTAGCATAAATAGGTAGTTTCATCATCATACAAAGTCTTCTAAATTATCAAGGCCATAAATTTTGCTTATAAACTCAGATTGAGATGATTTCTCTTTTGAAATTGTAAAAAAATTTAAGATGAATAAAAATATGAATTAACATTTAGGTTTATGGAAGTTATTGATGCCATTTTTTTTCCCAAAACATATATATTTTATCTATTCAACACATATAGTGACTTCATGTATTGTATCGATGGTTAAGAGACTTAACTAACTTTGTTAAAACCATATAAATATTCAAAATTGATCCTTATTTGATGTGATTGATGTTAATAAAGTGTAGGATTACTGATATTCCCTTGGATCATCTTTATCATGCCCAAAATAACAAACACACAAATAAAACTACACAAACATACACCACTCTATTTTTGGTCGATGCAAGATTGCACAAACCATTGAATGCTCTTATGTCACACACTCAAGATTTTTAGAATGTGATATCCTACTCACATAGATGGATTAAGTTATAAAATAAATATTTTTACCATGAATCATAATGGAAATGGCTTCCCCTTCCAACACACCAAATACTTTAGCTAATTGTCATGATTTTTCTTCCACTTCTAGCTTCCTCTTGATAGCTTTAAATATGTCTTCTTCATATATTTGATTACTCCTTATTATTTGTGATAAATCCTACCATATTACACCTTAATCTAAAAAAGTATTATATAATTGTCTCTCCATATAATTATGATATGAAATCCACCTTCATCTAACCACCACCAAATGCCTTCACCATCATCACTGCTCTAGTTTTCATTAGATTTGAACCCTTCACATCCATCTAGTATTAACTCTTCTCACATATCCAATATTAACTTCATAAAATAAATATACATTTGGGCATACAAATTATTTCCCATATCCTATAATACTCCCTCTAAGATAGTATTCACCTCCTCCTCTCTTCTTGTACTCATTGTTATGCCAAACAATTCATCCACCTCTACTTAAACATCATATTAATTTCCATTTAAAACCTTAAATATTCCTTAAAAAAGACACATATCTCATTGTGGAAAGTTGTCAAAATAATATCTCATCATCCTATTCATATTCTTCACTATGTGCTTATAATTATTTTATAAACATCTCCTTAGTCCTATCATATTCAAAATGTGTCTCCACTACAACATAATAATTTTATCCACATTCTTAAGTTTTTTTAAAATGTAAATTATCAATATCATATTTTCATTCATTCATTATAATACTTTTTATATAATCTCTATGCTGATTATACTCTCTTTCCTTCATGACTTCCATGCCATGTGAAAAAAACCTTGCACTCTTATTTTTGATATGAGAACAATGCATAACTTGAATTATAAGAGTCTCTTCTCCAATAACCATGTTATTTTCTCCCACATATGAAAAAAAAATTTATAATTAATTCATATTGGTATAAATAAAGTCTATTATATCAATCTTATTACTTTCCTTTATGCCACCAAAGTGAAATTATTCATCTCTCCTTGTCCAAATGATCATTGGACCAACCTTTATTATCAAGTTCAAAAATTTTCCTCCACTAATAGGATATCTATCCATATTTAAATATGGATATTTGATACATATACTTTTCAATACATAAATATCTTATTGATAATGTCTTCTTCTTGCCAATATCTTTCACTTGTTCTTGTGAGAGTCATCTCTCCCACTTCTAGCTATTGAAAATGAAATCTATCTTATATTTCCTCTTGATAACATTATTCTACCATAAATTTTATCTTGTATCTAGGATGACTTGAATATAATATTTTAATATTATTATATCCTTAATAAACATATCTTTAAGTACCATTTCAATTTCGCACTATGACTCCACTTTTTCACTTTTCTTCTCATACAAATGAGCAAGTTATATTGAACCACATTTCCCCCTCTTCTTTGCCATAGTTTCAATTTATGGAAATACACATTGAGTATAAACATTAATGAAATAAATATTTACCATTAATACTTTTTCAACTTCTTAATCATTCCTCATATACATTTTATCCAACTCTTCTCAACATTAGGAAAATAAAAATGTAAAAATAGTGGTGAACATTAGGAGAATAAAAAGATTGAAAAAAATTATTTTGTAAACATTATAGTAGAAAAGGGGGTCTCATGAATTAAAAAAAAATTTGGATGAAATTAATTCCTATAAAAAAAATTAATAGAAATAAAATACTAAAACCTCAAAATTAGACTCAACCTAATAAAAAAGTGAATATGTGATATTAATTGTAGATGAAGTAAGTAATGCCTCTATAAATTCAACATGGGATAATTTTTGGGTCTTATATATTAATGATACAAAATATATTAATTTTAAGAGGGTATTATTTTAGGAGTTTCATGAATAAATTTTTTTTTATAATGTGTTTAGTAGACAAAACAAGTTTGGGACCTTAAGAGGAAGGAATAATTTGACTCAATTCAATAGAGCTTCCAAATTTCATTATAAAAAATGTCCTATACCATCCTCAATGGAAAATAAATTTATTATATATAGTTCTCATTTAACAACAAGGACACTTAATTTATATAGATGATGGAGAGGTTAATTCAAAATAAAATGTGATAATGCAGTCATCTTGACTAGATTTGAGGAAGGAAATTTATTGAAACTCAGAGTGTGCTTTCAATTTAAAGAATTTTTTCACATCTCATTGAAGAATGAATGTCAAAATTCCTTTAATGGCATGAAATATTTGGGTATAATAACTATTACAACATTCAAATAATTTAAAATAATGGTGCTTTAGGTTTTCCATCTCTAACCAAAAAAGTTGAAAGTGTGAATATTGTATATTGGTTAAAATTGAAAGAGAGCCATTTCAAAGGTATAAATAGAAAGATAATATAAAATTATAGTTGTTTCATTCTAATTTTTTATCTACCAATATTTATAGTGGTGATCATAAGTACTTTATGTTGTTTATTTATCACCAAAATAGAGTGACTTGGATCTAATTTATAAATAAAAAGTACATAAGCCTTTAAAACATTTTAAAAGTTTTGAAAAATGGTAAAAAATGAAGCTCAATACTATATGGGAATATTAAGGACTAAAAATTGTTGTGAATTAAAATTAATTATGTTTGAAGCATATCTCAAAGAAACTAAGATAAGGCATAATCTCATAATTACTTAAACTCCTCAATAAAAAAGATTATTTGAGAGTATAATAAAACTATGATAAACATGTTTCAAGTAAGGTTATTTTTAAAAGGAATAAATTTTCACTTCTAGGATAAATAAGGCAAAATAAAAATCTATCTCCACAATAGGTCATCGTAAATAACCCTTCAAAAGAATAATCCATATGAATTTTGGTGTGCTTATTTTCCTTCAGTGTGACATATTCATATTTTTTAGATCCACTTGCTATGCATTGATTCCCAAGGGGAAAAAGATTAAATTGGACTACAAGAGTAAAAAAAATCATCCTTTTGGATATTCAAAATATCAAAATCATACAAACTAGGGAAAATTTTAGTGACAAATATTTATTAATTGATGAATATTTAGTTTTGGGAAACTAGAATTTGGCAATTTTTTTAGGGTGCAACATATAACCCTTTTACCTAAAATTCCATGATGTTATCTTTTTTAAGGGTCAGATCACCAAACATTTATAATATTTATGTGTTTATCCACATAATTAGACACACACACACACACACACACTACATATGTTAGCAGAGGTCAAAAACTTACCACCAAAGTATCTTTTTTTACTAGATTCTAAATATTTTGAGACTTGAGCCTTGAGGTCACACTTTGCCAGTCAGTTGGTTTAAGCAACCTGACCTCCACTAGTATTATGTCCTATAATGTAAACTAGTTGATAGGCATCATTATGTCACATGGTATAACTATGTCATATGATGGCATTATGTCACATATGTGATGGTATAGTGCCACATGATGACATAGTACCACATGATATCATAGTGATGCATGATGTCATAGTGTTATGTAATAACACAATGCCACATGATGGAATAGTACCATGTAATGACATGGTGTTGTATGATGGCATAGTACCATGTGATGGCATACTATCATATGACAACATAGTTCCATGTGATGGAATAGTACTATGAGAGGGCATAGTGCCATGTGATGGCATTCTATCACATGGTAGCACCATGATATGTGGTGGCAACCTGACACTCATTAACACCATGCTAGGTGGTAGTAACTAGTCACCTAGTAGCACTCTATTAAGTGATGGTAACCAGGTGCCTAGTGGCACTCTACCAGTTGAAGGCAACCTATCACCTAGTATTAATGTGTTGTAGGAAACTAATCTATCACTCAGTGTTAATGTACTACACAAAAGCAACTTACCATGTGAAAATATTTACCCACTTAAAAACAAAGTTGTGGCCTATGGTGGTTACATCAAGGGTAAATCTCCACATCAAATACTAGAAAAATACAACATCATGTTATTTTATAAACTTAGCAAAGAGGGCCCAAATAGTAGGAACTTCAAATATAGGTAATTCTTAAACTTTTTAAAAAAATATCAGTTAGTTTTTTTCATTATAAAATAATTATAAAACCATTTCAATGTAGAAATTGACATGGATATTGAAACTATTTCCATAGAAAGAGTTAATCCCAATAACTTCTCACCTCTTGAATATTTTCATATTGAAATATCACCCGTAGAAGACACAAATATAGGCACATCAATAGAACACACTCATCTAGGCACTTCCCAAGAGAGGAAGTTCTTTTCAAACACTAATTTTTGTTGAAAATTCCACTCAAAAAAGTTGATAGAGAAAGAGAAGTACATGGATAATAGGAAGGTCTTTTCAAGTTAATTAGGCTACAAAATTTACATTTATAAAACATGTAGAATAAAAAAATAGTAATGATGCTCCAACAAATGCAGATGCATAATTTATAGTTAGAAACTTAGAAAAGAACACAGAATGCAACTTAAATTGGACACAATCAAGAAACACTGTGAGAAATTATATATATCCATGAAGAACCAAGATAGACAGATAACAAGAACACATAGATGGAAAAATATATAAGAATGTATGCATGTAAGATATGCATGTGAATATGAAAATAATTAGAAATGACAAAAAGATCTTTTTAAGAAAGAGGGAACCACCAAAGTGCAATTTGGAGAATTTATGCAATCTAATCTTAGGGATAAATATGTACAATTCTCTACTATTTTTCACATTTTAAAAAAGAGAAGACCCATTTTTGATTTTATAGATTATAAAATTTTGTTTCAACATAATGGTTTTTTGGATATTCCACAATCACATTGGTTAGATAATAGTGCATGGGAAATGGCAAAATGTCTAGCCATTATTGAGAAGGAACATTTGAAATAAAGTGTTAAAACATCACTGTTTATCTCTCTATCCATTGATGACGTCACTATATTTGACAACACAACATGGGTTTGCATGCATGCCTACACCTTTGAAAACTATACAAGGTATTCTCATCTTCTAGCTATCTATAAAATGGTAGAAAATTATAATTTAGAAAACCTACATAAATTGGTTATATCTAATTTAAGAGAGAGAATTAGGATGAATGATTATGCCATAAATACAAATCTAGTGTGTGTTAGCACTGATGGTGCATCAGTGATGTAGGGCCATAGAACTAGTCTTTGTGTTTGCCTTCAAACAACCATTTATCCATTTATGATTCCAATTCATTGCATGGCTCATAGGATGAATCTAGCATACAAAATTGTTAGCACTCTCAATAATGTTGTGAAAGTGGAAGAGCTAATTCATGATTTACATGCATATATGTCTAATAGGCCAAAAATATTTATGGAGTTTCAAAAAAAATAAATTTCAGTTATATATGGTGAAAAACTACTGAAAGATATTGAAACCAGATGGATTTCCATGTATGAACTTGTGTGTAGAATTTTTGAAGAATATCCATCTTTAACAGGGTTTATGTATAAATGTTGTAGGGAAGTTGACAAAGAAAAAGATTTGATGTGTCATTTAACACATTTATAAACATTCCTCACATTATGTGTTATTTTACCAATGTTGAAAGAAATCAATTGTTTAATGAAACATGCCCAAGAGAGATATATCTATATTGTTGACTTCATAAGTTTGAGAAAACATGTATTTCAATGTTTAGATATATTATACACATTGAATGAAAGATTTTGTATCCCTATTTTTATAACTTGGAAAATTTTGATAGATATTTAGAATATATAGAGTTATTTTAAAGTCAATATCCACGATCATCTTTGTGACATATTAAATGGCATTCATATCCCAATGTACACAAGCTCTAGAAGACTTGATGTTATGGGAGGTGATCCTAAAGATGTAGCTATGACACATTTACTATATGATACTATTTTGTCTAAAACATGAATTAAATTGAGCAAAATCTCACAAACTTTAGCTAAAAATATTAGAGAACATTTTAAAATGGATGAGTTGTTGGAGGACATGGGAGTGGTGAATCCTATTTTTTGGAATAATGTTAATAGTAAAGAATAGATTAGTACATTATTTCACAAATACATGGGTACAATTGTAATGCATTTTTATATATTTTTAGATGTGAATGGAGTCTAGATAATGGTATATTAAATAAATAGTTACTAAGATTTCAATCAACATAGTTTGGGATTATAATGATGGATCAATTTCAATGTTTAAGTGACCCCATAAAAAATGGTGAAATTACTCATCTATGGAAAAAACTTTATCCAAGCAACATATTATAAGAAAGTATTAGTGATTATTTAAGATTATATGAATTTTTCAAACAATGATTTTGGGTTCTATGGACAACGAGCAAGTATTTAGTGCATTATCCTTCATGAAGTCAAAACTTAGAAATAGATTGGATCAAAATCTAGAGACGTGCTTGAGACTATATGTTTCATGTTATTCTATGGATAAGTTTCCATATGATAGAGCAATGGTAACATGGATTTCTCTATTGGAAAGATGAGGTGTGACTAATAATGCTACCAATATAGAGGATGAGAATACTGAGACTAAATATGGCTCTATCATGGTAGATGAAAATCACACTAATGATGAGTAAGTTTCTCAAGGATTGTTTCAGCTACCCAAATTTTAATTTGATAAGTATAAAAATTATTTTTTTTGAATATATTTATTATTATTTCATCTTCAAATACATTAAATTATGTAATATATTTCATGGATCATGGATATTACAATCGTGAATCTTATTCACTACATTAAAATTAAATTTTTTTTCTCCTATTAAAATTCTATGATTTCAAATAGTAATTTATTTACAATGCATTTCATTCATTAAGCATCAATCATAATTCTCATTAACATTCTACATAACATTTCCTTACTTCTTTAATATAAAATGTGAAGCATATAAGTTTCATGTTTAGAAAGACACAATGCACCCCATAACACCATACAAGATTTATTATTTTTCATTTTCTTAATTGTATACAATATTAATTTTGAGAGCATATATATAGATATAACACATGCATAATAGTATAACAATAATTATTTTATTGCACATTTACATTAGCACCATTACATAAATATCTAGGAAATAATTTTCTATAGTTAGAAATTGGGTTCGCATATTTCCAAATTTCACCACAATCAATGCAACTAGGGGAAGTAGAGAACAATATAAAAATTCTAAAACATCATAGGCATAGCCAAGCATATATGATACTACTAGAGCTGTATAAAAATGAATTCAAATCTATAACTACTAGAGCAATAAAACACTACAACCATGCATTCAATATTATAAATCCTATAACAGTATAATTTGATAAAATATTTACTTTACAATATGTTATTTTTCCTATAACTATTACAACTACTGCATATTCAAATACTACTAGTACTATAAATATTTTCCTACATTTGGTTTTAAATCTACAAATTTTAGAACATTATAAATATATCCATGCATTCAAATGCTATAACTACTAGAATAGTATAAAAATGCATTCAAAACAATATAACACTATAACCATGCATTGAAATAACAAATATAAAACTATAACAATATAACATATGCATTAAACACTATATCAGTATAATGAATGCATCCAACACTATAACAATATAGTAAATGCATTCAACACTATAATAATTTAATAGTGACTTTGATTTTTCACCATACAAGATATAAATTAAAGTAGAAACATTTAATATATATATAAAATATCAAAATTTAACAACTAAGAGTTTTTCAAACAACTATAAAATATCTTTTAATAAAATTAATGTTTTTCAAATCAACATGGTATAAACTATTTTAAACAATATAAAATATAAAACTATCATTTTGAATAATATTATGACAAAAAAATCACCATTTTTCTACTTGAGAATCTCCACCACCTTGGTTGTTGCCATCACTGCCCATTAAGACCAAGATATCTTGAATTTCCTATGCATTCTCTAGTACCACTCCTTCCTTTTGAATATCCTCTATAACATTATTCATTTGAGCATGAATCACCCTCTCCTCATTCACTATAACTCATAGTGAAAGAATTATAGGATTCATATCTATTTTTTGCTTCAATAAAACACTTGGATCTATACCATGCTCCTTAATGATTTTATTCAAAGTGTTATTCTATTTATTTAAGAAAACTAGATTTTCCTTCAAATTAATTGCATTGGAGGTACTTTTGTGTGAGTTTTTCAAATCCACATTGAGAAGATTTGCTTCTTGTTTTAAATTTTAATATTTTTCCTATCATCAATAGTTAATGTGGGTCACACACATACCAAGGTATTGTAGTAATTGAAATACATGTTATAGAGACATAAATTTAAAACTTTCCATAGCCTTATCCCTCTTCACTTCCACAATGGTAACCAAGTTGATATCTTTAGCCCATTTTTTGAATATGCTTGGGTTTCTACATTTAAATTTTCCAACCTACTTATCATAATCTCTAAAATTCTATAAATATAAACATTATCAATAGAGATCACTCTAGATTGAGCTTGCTAGAACAAAGCATCAATATTTGATGGTTCATTTTGAATAAGAAAGAATAAATTCATTATTTAGTCACGGTTGTGATCACGAACATTTATTTATTTGATAAGGGCCTTTTCCCTTATCTCCCATTATTTCAAATAATTAAATCCATCAATCACACCATCTATTAGATTAACAAGTAGATTTTCTAAAACTAGATTATTGAAAGAAAAATTAGTAAGGGCATCATCAAAAACATTTAAATTATTATCTTGGGATGGATAGGAGGTAGCTGGAGAAGAGGCAGCTATAGGAGGCACTTGTGAAGGAACATCATAAACTTGAATAAACTCATGTGGATTGAATCCACCAACATCTAGGGGCTTGCTTTCAATTCCAATAAACTCTTCATCAAGATCAATCTACTATAAATAGGCATGATCCTATCCACCTAAAATACCACTGATAGAGAAAGTTGGGAAATCAAAAATTTGTAGAGTTCCCTTACTTCATGTAGGGATGTTAATGTTCTTTACTCTTCTATGAATATAGTTTGTTGGTGGGGGAGGTGGCATACTTCTCAATCTCCTAACAAATGTTGGGTGTACTAAAAAAAAAATCAAAAATCATAAATTTGAAAACATAAAACTAATGCAAGCTTAAATTAAAAAATTTAATATTATTACCTAGTAGCATGACTACCTCATCCACTCTAACTATCCTTGCAAGAGTTATCTCTTCCCCTATATTACTTGGGTGAGCTAGTGCTTACCCTTAATTTTACTTATGGGTGGAGAAAAGACATTTCTCATTTGACATGCAAAATGTGTTAATGATTTAGTTATTTAACCAAGAAACTCTTAACAAACTTGAAATAAGAAATAAAGTTGTAATGGCAAACATTGATCATGTTGAGTGGAAGAATCATCGACGGAAACATTTTTAGAGTCAATTACAAAAAAACCAAAAAAAACAAAATGAATATTATATTTTTCCATTGAAATACAAGAAAAATAGATTACAAGAATTTTGGGGAAACTTGGAAGTCGAGATGAAATAGAATCAGTTCTTGGGTGTTTCATAGTCTGAAATGAATTGAATGATGAATCTATGGAATAAGTATCACTAGAGACCTCTAGAGCATGTCAACCTCTATTTTCTACATGTTTTCTTGTGTCATAAAGATGCACCCTCACCTATAAAAAATAATAAGCTAAAAATGTAAAAATTAATAAAATATATAAAAAATAAGCTTCAGTGAAAGCAAACTTACCTCCTATTCTTTGATTAAAAAAGCATTAGCCTTCATTTTTTTATGAAGGGTGGTGGGAATTAGATTATTTTGGATTTCATACAAGGCATTGAAGTATAAGGCTAGAATGTAGTTGGAAGATGAAATGGTATAACTATCCTTCGAGAATGCCAAATTTAACTCAATGCTAATCCTACTGAATATTACTATGCACCAGTCACATATAAAACCTAAGAGAGAATGAATAATAAAATAAACCACCCAAAAGTGAATGTCTAATGGTCTTCCCTATAAACCAATTCTCACTTTAAATAAATGGACAAAATATTTGAGAAATGGATTGCTGATTTTTTTCACAGGGATCCCCCTTCAATTTCAAGAATCTATAATGAAAAATGAAAAATAGAACATGTAATTAAATTAGGATACCAAAATATATATAAGAAATAATTCAGTTATATTTAAGAAATGAATTAATAAATTTAACAATCACCTAATGGGTCAAAGGACACTTTATAAAATGACTCCGAGTAAATCTTATCATCTTTAGACAAGACAACCTTTGTACTCACAAGACTTACATTAAAATGTGTACGATCCATTAAATTGTGGATATCCAATGGAGATGTGTCAAAGGATATTTTTTTATTATTAAACTAGATAGAGAAATAGCCATCACTATGGTTAAAAAACCAACAAGAGATTTTAGAAGGTTTTTGTTGATACTTAAATCATACTGAGGCATCTGTGTAAGTCCTCTAAACTTGCATTGATTGATTCATTCAACAAAGGATTCTAGGTGCTCTAACATCCATAGGAAATCTAGACACACAAGATTTTTGAAAACATAATTGTGCACCCCCAGTGATTGAATCTATGTTTCCATTGATGTGGAATTCATTATAACCCTGTAGAGGTATTTAGGTAAAGTTGGAATTAGTTAGCTAAAGTTAGAAAAACTTGACTAGTTAGGATGAGAAAAAGTTATAAGCAAAGTGTGAAAATAAGTTAACTATAGAGGTATTTATAAGAAAGGATGGGAATTAGAATAGTTAGTTGGCATAATTCATGATTGCTTCATCACTATCATGTGGTAGTGAAGTGTCACATAATATTAGCATTCCATGTGGTAGTAAAGTGCTACGTGATAACAACATACCATGCAATAACTATTAAACACTAGTGTGTGACATAGTGATATCATATGATAGCATGATATGGCATGACAAATGTTTTCATGGTTTCCAACACTACCAAGTGACACCAAGCTGACTCCTGATGTATTGTTATCACCTAATGCATTACTAATGCTTAATGTATTGCTATTATGTGACACAATATTGTCATGCAACAACATTGTATCATGTGGCAGTGTTGTGTCACATGATAAGATTTTGTCATGTGATAACATTGTGTCACATTATATAATTATGTCACATGATATCATTGTGTCACATGATGCAACATTATGGTATTACGTAATGCTATCATGTGATGTAATTCAATCATGTAACGTAATGTTATCACGTGATGTAATATAGTAATTTGATGTAATGCTATCATATGATGCAATGTTGTCATGTGAAACAATGATGTCATATGATAAAAAGGCAAGGTAATTTTATACCTACTTTATGTATCCTAAATCACCATATATATGAATTTGATTCACCTACTTGAACCTAGGGGGGTTTTATCATGGCCTCTTAAAGTGATCCCTGATACAAACTATATGATGATATAAAAAATTTCATCACACGTGATGTTATCTTTTCTTAAAATATAAATGACACACCAAGCATAATTTGAAATATTAATTAACCTAAGAAATGTGAAAATTTTGATGTTTTTAAGGAGATTGATATGGAGGTTACACATAGCTAAGGGGGAACTTCTATTTTAAAATAATTGAATCTCTATTGCCTCATGTAATTGAAAATTAATCACCCCATGTTGAATAAAATGAAAATTCATCATAAGGTGAAAATATACCAAAAAATGAAGGAGATTAAAATCAAGAAAATGAGGCACTAGTGTTTTTACAAAAAAATCATAAAAATAAGACAAAGGGGCTCACAAAGATAGTGAAAGATCTAAAACATGATGAATTTGGAAAAATTTGCACTAAAAGTTCCCATATAACTTCACATAAATAAAAATATATCCAAAAATAAATTCAAGATAAGGTGGAAAATATAATCTTGGATGACCTTCTAAAATAATAAGTTGACATTGCTTTTAATTATAAACCTAATTCCTTCAAATAAGACAAAAATCTTGATGTATAGATTAAATGATTGAAAATTGATTATTATTCTTTGGTAAAAAATGGAACTTAGTAGTTATTTTATCCTCAAATCAGTTGAAACCTAATGGTTACAAGTGGGACATTCAAAACAAATAAAAATAAAATATCTCACTTGAAAAACAAGAATATAGGCTTGTCACAAAGGAATTTATTTTCAAAAGGAAGGGGTAGACTAAAATAATGCCTTTGTACCAATAATGAAATGACTAATATTGAATATTTTTTAAATTTATAAACACAAAAACAAATGGTAAATTCATCATATGGACATAAAAACTAATTTTCTAAATGGTGATCTCAAATAAATAATCTATGTAAATCAACCAAGTGTGTAGGCTAGTAGGATTGCTTTATAGATTGAAATGAGCCCCAAGCGCATGGTATGAAATATTAGAACACCTATTGAGCATGAATTTAATGTTTTTGAAATTTTAATATGTAACATTTTTTTCAAAATAATTGACATAATAGTTGTATTTCTAGTTGTATATATGGATGATCTACTCCTCATAAGAAATGATGAAAGGCGCACTAAAAATTTGATGAAAGGTTTTTAAGTGAAAGATTTATATTACCTTAGTTATTATTCTGGTATTGAATTGATTCAAAAACTAATAATATTTTCATCACACAACAAATTACATTAGTGAAATTATGAGAAAATTTGGAATTCCAGACTAGAAACCACTTAGTACACCCATTGAACAAAATTTGAAGATGATATCACAAATTTTTTAGATGAAACCAAGTATAGATAAATTATTGGAATTATTATCTATGTAACCACAACTAGACCAAAAAATTAATTTATTATTTTCATTCTTTCCAAACTCATACAAAAACATAGAAAAATTCACTGAGTATAAACAAAGAGAGTTATTTGGTATCTAAAATGAACACAAAATTTTGGGATCAAAAAATTCAAGGCAAAAAACTTCAACCTAGATAGATATTCATATTATGAATATGTAAGTGAATTTGGAAAAGGTAAATCTACTTTAAGTTTCATAATTAATTTTTTAATAATAGTCATCTCTTGGAAGTCAAATAAGTAGTTAGTGAAAATAATTTATTTAGAAAAACATGAATATATAGTAGCCATAGAGGAAACTATGGAAATAATATGGATCAAAATGATTCTCACAAAATTTTAGGTAATGTGGGTTTCATCAATTCCACTCATGTTTGATAACACTTAAAAAATTAAAATAGGAATAAATCTAGCATTACACAATCAAACCAAGTACATCAACACCAAATTCCATTTGATTTAGAAGTATCTAAAAGATGAAAGTGTAAATGTGTTACATAGTCATATTATAGAGAAACTAATATATATCATGACAAAAGTAATTAGAAGAAATAAATTTGAAAAATTCAAAGCCATGGTTTGTCTCACTATAGCCCCTACAGATCAAAGGGTGTATGTAATATTATTATGTATAATATTAGTTTAATCATAGGTTTATGATAGATTGTGTCTTATATTAGAAGGTGAATAGTAATTATATAAGATGAAATTATTATCCATATTTTGGCTATACGTTTGTACCTATTCTTGATTCTAAATACATGAACACAATTTTGGCTTACAACAAATTTATTCAGCCCATTCATGGCCTGAAAACATCTATGACAATAAGAGGTCAAATATCAACTAAATTAAATGGTAATAATATCAAAATTACTCAATATAAAATTATCATACTAAAGCATATAAATATGATATAGTGATCATTATATGCCAAGAAAATACAACATCAATATAAATTTTTGAGAAAGTAGAAAAATGAAACAAATGCACAAAAAATCCATGAATTTTTCTTAAACTTGTTGAGTCTCCTAAAACCTTTTGAAAAAATATTAATTCAATACAATGTATTTATAATAGTATGATGGTCATTACCTTGATTTTATAATAACATTAAATATATAACTAAAGTATAGATATAAATATTTAGATCTAAATTTAAAGTGAGATATGATAATTTAAAATATAAATATAAAAAATATTTAAACTATGAGGCTGATTAGACTTGTCCCTTGTTTAAATTTAATCTTTATAAAAGATAATGCAAAGTTTCATTGTGTTTTATCTTTGAAATTGTGGCTTTTAGTTTTTGAGAATTTTCCTATTGCACATTTTCTATGGCATTGTCAAGAGCCTTTAGAATGTTTTTGGATGTCTTTGAGTCTTATTACATATTAAAAACTTTGTGATATTATAAATCATAATATGAAATTTATGAAAAGTTATTATTATCCAAATTACAATAAAATCTAGACAAGTTGGCCTCGACAAGCCTGTAAACTATATTAATGTTAAGATAACCCTGTATATATTTTAATTCAAATGGTATTTATAATTATTAATTATCTCTATTCATACTATATATATATATATATATATATATATATGTATGTATGTATGTATGTATGTATATATGTGTGTGTGTGTGTGTGTGTGTGTGTGTGTATGTATAAATATAAATATATATATATATATATATATATATATATGTATGTATGTATGTATGTATGTATATATATTCTTTGAATTATTATAAAACTTGTGATGATTTGATGGCTACTGATGACAATCAATTTTTAATTTTCATAATGGACTATCACTTTTGGATGTGTAAATATCTAAGGGGTTAAAAAAATTGTGTAAATGAGTTAAACATATTTGGTAATATCTATGTTATAAGATTATCTTTGATTTTTTCATCAAATTTGACCTATCTTCATCATATAGTATGTATGAGCCATCAAGAATATCGAATTGCTTCTCAATTACCATGTGGATTACATGATCCTCCTTTTTGTGATTAGTCAAAGTGTTAGTGTTTATATATTATAAAATTAGAGATATTTATCTGGATCAATGTATTATAGTACCCATAAATATATCTACTTAATTTTATACAACCATAAGGTCCTTTGATACTAGACACATGACACCCTATAATTTCTTTGTAATCTCATAGTTGTTAGAGTACTGTGAAGTTATTTTAAATCCTACAGGTTTACAGTGAATGATAAAATAACATGCATATCATTGTTATTAATTCATATTGGTGAATTTATTAGTCCTTATTGCATCTATTTATAATGTCTGGGTAGTCTATGGTTGTAAGATTGCAATATTACAAAGTGTGGCATCCTTTGGTTGCCTCACAGTCTCATAGTTCTCAAAATGTGGTTCATAAAGTTTGGCCATTGAAGTTATGTGAGGTTTCAATGCCATGAATAATTTAAAACATGACACTAATTATGATCAAACATGATGTGAGGCCTAAGGAATATTCATTATGAGTGAATCTCAATAGTATATCTTTATAAGATAAATTGATCACAAAGAATAGGTAGAATAACATTTTTTTACAATTTTTTCATAAAGAGCCATTTCATTGAAAAAAATAACAAATGAAACATACATATAAATAAATATTAGATTAGATATTACATAAATGAAATAATCAAAATATCAAAATAACTCAATCTAGCCTACTTATACTAAAGCATATAAATATCATATATTCATCACTAGAAGATAATAAAATACAACAATCTAAATTTTTAGATAAAAAAATCTAAAACAAACTAAAAAATATATTGTTTCATTAAAATGTATTTATAATATTCTGATGGTCACTACCTTTCTTTTGGAAAAGCCTCCATGTGATCAAATATAAAAAGTAGATTAAACATAAAATTATCTAAAGAAGCTAAAAATAGATCTAAATATTTAAATATAAATTTATATCAAGATATGATAATTATAATGATAAATTGAATCAATTTTTCCATTTTGAGGTCACTTAAAATTTTCCCTTGTTTAAATTTAAACTTTATAAAAGATCATGTAAAGTGTCATAGTGTTTTATACATGAAACTATGACTTTAACTTTTTGAGAATGTATATATTTCCCTCTATGTATTGAAATTCCAAGATCCTTGAATAGTTTTTTTGAGATCATGGTGTCTCATTACATAGCTAAATATTTATGTTATCATAATTCATAAGTTGAGCTTTTTATGATCCAAATTCTAAGAAAACCTAGAAAAGTTAGCCCCACCAAGCCTGCAAACTATATTATTGTTGAATGATCACTATATATATTTTAATTTTAATGACATATGTAATTATTAAATATATATGTGAATAATGTGTGAATATATCTATTCATCCATTTGTTAGTTATCTATTATTGTATAAATTATGTGAATTTTCATGAAAGTTGTGATAATTTGATGGGCAATGATAATCACAAATTTTAATTTTACATTCATCAACTGTAACTTTTGGACATGGAAAGATATGGGGTTTAAAATCTAAAAGAATATCTATGTCATATTATTATCTTTGAGTGTCACATTGTAGTCCATGCATCTTCATCACATAAATTGTATGTCTATCAAGAATATCAAATTGCTTCTCACCTAACATGTGGATTATGTGACCCTCATTTTTATGATTAGTCAAAGTGTGAGTGCTTATGTATTAGAAAGTTGAAAATTTTTATTATATTTTAATATCTTATTATTTGAATCCTTCAATGCCACTGCTTATTTTTGTACCATAGTGTGGTCCATTGATACTAGACACATGGCACCCTATGATTAATTCAAAGTCTTATAAATTTTAGAGCACCACTAGATTCTTATAAATTATATGAAGTGCATGGTGAATAGGATCATGATAAAAAATTCATTACTAATTATTCATAGTCATGTAGGTGGAATGACTTATTGAATATTCTTATAATGTATATTTAGTTTATGGTCATGAGATTGTGATGCATGGTATCCTTTAGTCTCATAGTCTCATAATTATTAAAAAGTGGTTCATAAAGTTTTTTCATTTAATTTATTCATGGTTATGAGGCCATTATACCGTAAAAATATGATGTGGTAACATTTTAATCGATTATATTTTTGAAATTGAATATTTATTGTAATAATATGAGAAAATTTTGAGGTGTGTAACAAACATAATTATGATATTTGGCATCCAATGATTGGCTCATATTCATTTAAATTTTCAAGCTACTATAGGAGATAATGATATTGAGAAATAAATATACAAAATACTTTAGTTAAACATAAGAATTATTAAGTCATTAAACATGAATTTAGAGCAAGTAAAGTAATTATCAACATTGTGAAATAAATCACAGGGCCTCGTGATTAGCACAATGCATGAATATTTTAAAAGTGTGAAAATGTACCCAAAAATAAATATTTTAACTTTGAATTTCACCATTTGAGGATGTGTTTCAATTATCCTCACCCAATTAATATAATGGAAACACTCCTAAGTTATTATTGACCTAAAATATGGATTAAATCTCTAGATAGGTTTAGTTACCTTGATGATACACCTAATACTAACACTACACCTACTCAACTACAAGGAAAATAGAGAGAAATACTTAAAATGAAAGTAAAGTAGGTGATGAAAAAAATGTCTTGACCATTACCACTCATTTTCAAGTAAAAAAGTGAATAATATGACTTAATTAACATTACAAAACTCCTAATCTGATCCTCTTACATCAATATTTTGTAGATAGGCTAGAGGTTCATTACATAAATAAGAGGGAGGAAGGTATCCACTAGTAGTCAATGCATAAATCAGTTATGAAACTAGATACAACCTATAATAATGACTTTAAACTACATATAAGTGAGAAAATATGACAAAACCAATGATAACTATTTCATCACTTGATAAGATCAACTATTCATGAATACACACTTAAAATAGTCATAGAAAAAGGAAAAAAATTAGTCTTTTTATTGATTTAAAAGGCTTAAAAAATGAGCATGCATTCACCATAATCATGTAGAGGATCGTTTAGAATAAATTCAAAGACAAATACATATTATATATATATATATATAGAGAGAGAGAGAGAGAGAGAGGAAATGTATGAAGTCCATCATGAATGTCATTCATCATTAAATAAATTACAAATGAAAAGAGGTGTAAAAAATAGTCATATCAATCACATTCAACATGTGTTGGATTATATTTAATATTAACTCATGAGAGGTGGTGTATAAGTGTATCTTTAACTTCTATGACTCACATTTCTTCACTTGAAGCTAACCTTTCTTGATTGGAGTTCCAAGTTAAGGTCTTGAAGAGCAATCCAAATTTTGACACGTGGCCTTACTTGATCTCTTGAGCATCCTTCCATGCCATTATTGGATTTAAAAATGTAACCTTAATATTTTTTAGAGTGATAAATAAGGCCTAAATATCTTCATAATATTATCTCTATCATTATAATATGTAAAGTAATGTCATAGTTAGCTTGATCTAAAAGAGTGTGATGAAGGAAAGCTTCTCTCTCATACAAAGTCTAGTCTTATAATTGAAATCTTCCAAAAAAAAATTTCCACTCCATGTAGGTATTGTATAAGTTCATAAAAACTCTATTAAATATCATAAACCATCTTAAAAATATTATTCATAACTTACTTGATAATAAGGTTTGAAGGAGGCTACAAGTATTCATGTAATAAAAGCTTCATGTACACTTGAGGATTGTAATGAGGCCTTGTCTATGATTAATGATTTAAACACTAAGATTCTAGGTGTTTTATGAATTATTAGGAGTATATATTGAATGTTAAATTTATATTAAACTTAAATTATTAATAGAGACCTATATTTGTCTTTAAAAGCCCTGAAAATCAAGAAGCTAGTGGGTTACTTGTGTATAATCCCTTCAACTCTACCTAAATCCATCAAAATTGATATTGATATGAATTATATAGTCATAAAATTATTGTATTATATGTTTATAAATATTTTCTAAATTCTCTTATACTCTTTATGACCTTAGGAAGGTCTTTACCCTCAACCTTCTATGCAAGTATGAGAACATTCTTCATTTTAGGCCTGATTAGAGACTAATAACCTATTACATCTCCATGAAAGTTTATTAAAATTATTATACAAAATAATTGGACCTATTAATAATTTTATAAAGTCTAAATAAATATTTAATGATGTTAAACATAGTCAAACAACATGTAAATAGTCCAAAACTAGGTTGTTTTAGGTATTTTCCCTATGTCTTTCTCCTCAAACATGCAAAATTATTACTCTAACAAGTGTCTAAAAGATGTGAAGATATAATATAGGTGTTTTAAAGTATTTTTATATTCATTTAATTTCATTATAGAGTCATTTTTAGTCATCAATATTCTTTTAGAGTCATAAAGGTAGTTTTAGATCTCAAACTTCTTAACATTTGTTCATAAAGTATAAGCCTTCAAATGATCATCCAATTCCAAAAATATGAATTATATAAATATTATTATCACCCAATAATTTAATTTTGTCCCATTAATATTATCCTTTAACTTCTCATGTGATGAAATTGACATTTTTTGGATTTACAAGCCTATAGGTGTGTATTTGAGGTGAGTTTCTAGGGAAAATGTCATCTAAATGCTTGTTTATGATTATAAATGGTTCCCTAAGTTCTAAAAAATATTATATGAGGTATTAAAATTATTATCCTAAGATTATACCCCTTTAAATCCCCTTATAAATAATATTAGCATATATTAAGGGTTTGTAGGTAGTCTTGGAGTTTTGACCGTAATGGTCTTATCTTAATGTTTTTCTCTGTTAACCACCCATGCCATCATTATTTAAACTTAATAATGGTTTATAAAACATTTAATTATTTTTAAAATTCCATATTTGGCTCAAAAATTATATATTTTTGCTCATTTTGGTGTGTAGACCTATGACTCTCTCTTAAACCTATCATCCTTTCATGGCTTGAGAATGGCTTCAGCCTCCTATATATGTACCTAGGTAGTTATATATTAAATTTGGGATGTTATTTGATTTTTTTTATACATAAGTATGAATATAAATACTAAAATTCATGAAAAACATCCTTTATTCATTCTATAGTCCTATAGACTATACACAATCATATTTGTGCTTGCATTACATCAACTATTTCCTTATTATTTTTTAGCCGCGAATGATATTGTATAGGTTTTAGGGGTTTATTTTAGGTATAATAATAAATATAAATATATAAAAAATTCATTAAATACCTAATCCTTATTCAAAAGTCTATTGATTTCTTTCCTACACTTGAAAACCCTATTTAGGCCTACTAGACCAATGACCATAAAATTGCCCCCTACAACTTCATAGTGACAATGATCATAGAGTGTCTAACCCCTTGATTTATGAATTATTAATATGTTTCATATTTATTAAAATAATAATAAACCAATCCCATTATTGGTTTCTTAAGGATATAACTTTAACTATAATGTTGATCTCTTAGGTCTTCCCCAAGTCTAATACCTTCTCCAAAAGAACCTAGCTTAGTCTAGTCACCAAATAACTTAGATCACCTACATAGTTTATTTACCATGTTAAAAAAATGGTGATAAACATACTTATGAATTTTATATCTCAAAATTCCCAACAAACATATTTAATATTTTCTTTTGAGGCCTTTCTCAATGACCACTTATAGGTAGCCTTAAACACAGTCCACTAGCATGCATACTTAAGTGGTCTTCTTAGAGTTTTATTCCTTTTTGGTACCTTAAATTTCCATGGATTCAAGTTATGTTATATTTTTATTTATTTATGACTTCTTATCAAAGTATAATAACACAAATTTTCTAAGAACCTCTATTCAATACCTATAGACATAACATAGTTTAGTTGTCATGCATGTAAAAAGTAACCTTTTTGCCATTTTGGATCTTCACATGATTTATGATGAGTATAAGAATATTTTATGAATTATAAGTTTTTTTATTAAAACATATTACACCTCAATAAACCATTTTCATGACTAAAAACATAACACACCTTTAAGAGCCCTGCTTGTCATATCAAGAAACCATCCAAACATGATATTTATTGTAAGTACACATATGATTCTTGAGATTTTTCCTTAGTTTGATATTTTAGAGACTATATGATCTATATTATATGTTTTTAAATCAGTTTCAAGTATTCACTAATCTCATTCATTCCATGACAAGAGGAAAAACTGTGACATTGTGGTTTTGTAGGGTTTTAGAGGTAGCCAACTTCTTAATGATTGTTTATAGAGATTTTCCTCTTGAACTCATAAAAATTTCCATGTATTTAAAGGTAATATGGGTATAATTTTTCAAATAATATAATTTTACCTAAAATTATCTCTCCTCCATGAAATAAATTCATGAAAATGACCTTTATATGCTTGACAATGACCTGATGGAGAAGTTAAATAGTTTTTATCATTGAAGAGGTCTAAAAATTATTTCTAAGGATTATTTTGGATTGATGAAGGCTGGAAAAAGTTATATTATGCCCATATCACCTTTTTAAAATGTGATAACCTATAAAATGATATTATTCTACTTTTATAGCCTATGTAAGACTCTTGTAACTACCACTTTCACATTGAAACTGACTCAAAAGACTTGGACAAGTGTGTGAAAATGTAATGACCAAATTTTGACCATGTGTTTAATATAAAACACTTGAATAAAATTTTAATAAGACAAAATAATTACCTCTAACAATTATTTTCATTAGACATTCCTTACACAAGTATAAAACATAGGGAAACACTTTACCTTAACTTTTATAAATCCTTATTTTTTTTTCCAAAATTACCTTAACAATGATAAAATCTTCATAAGACCTCATTTGAACCTATTTTTGAAGGGATACTAATGAAAAGTCAACTTTTGGACTATAGGGGTTGACTTTTATCCTAGAATTCTAAATTATCAACGCTAACATGTTGCAATTAAATCTATCCAAAAATATCATAAACAATTAATCATTCTCTATGAACCAAAATTAAAATCATATGTGAGATAACTATTATACCATATCAACATTATTTTTTAAATGTAAACCCATTGGATCTTAATTAATAAATATTTACAATGATAATTTGAAATATTACTTTAGAAAATGGGGCCCCTATTCTAAAAAAGAATGGGGCATGTTGGCCACAAAAAATGACAAGTACTATGGGGAAAACACTATTAGGTGCTTAAATTTCATAATCACCAATTAATTTAAAATTTTAAATTAACATTAAATAAAAATTGATATTATATTAATAAATATAAATATAGGTTTAAGTTTTATCACATAAAAAACTAATCTAGGTATCTTGGAAGAGTCACATGTTTGTGTTTAGTGGTTCAATTACCTTACCTATTGATATTTATGATATAGTTTGAGATCTATCATGTAATCAAAACTTATAAATGGTATTATATTTTCTTATTTTTATTTATTTTATGGTGATTTATTGGGGTAAGGATTTGGCATTTCTCTATTTCCATCTAGGCATTTATAGCCTTAATAGAGATACATATAGCTCCACTCTAGGCTTTGATCCTTTACAAGTTATGTATCCATAGACTTGATGGAAATTTATTGAATCACTGTTTTAGGATAAGGCTTCTAATTTTTATTTGAATAATTCATATACTCCATTTAATTATTTTAGTTTATTTTCTTTAAGTTTTTTAAAGGGTTGTAAACAAATATAGCTAAGGTGAAAATGATATTCATGAAATTCAGTCACAAGTGAATTTTCGTTTGATTTTTCATACACCTCAAGGAAATTTTAGTTGGATCAATTAAACTAATGAATATTTGTCAATGAATATATTGTTCTTAATTCATGTGATAATTTTGAAACAAACTTTCAGTCTTCTAATGAAAACATAAAATATATAGACATAATGTTGATATTCATTGAAAAAATATCAATTTTTCTAAAATTTTCAACATTTCATAGTGAACTCAACTATGTTCAACCAATGGAATGTGAATATGGATATCCTATGAAGTGGATTTGGATAATGTGAAATCAACTAGTGACCAATTATGTATAGATAATGTTTCTTAATTTCTTTCCTTATGTCCTTATCAATATTTATTAAACTAAAACCATTGAATAAAAGATACTCTAGAAATACATGAAGACAAAAATAATATAAAATAATATATTACTACTTCTACCATATTACTACACTATAAATTTAGATTCAATTCTTGGAGTTTGAACTTGGAAATTTTGTATGAAACATCTAGCATTGCCTCATAGGAGAATGCTTGAATTGTATATAGTTATAAATCTAACAAACATATCCTTTCATTATTTCCATAATTAATTCAATTTATTCATTCAAACTTTTAATAGATCCAAATGCATCTTTTTCACATCATGATTATCATCAATCATGAAATCAATAAAAAAAATTGGCTTAGGTATGCATACCTCAAAATTAGGCTAAATGAATTCATGAAATTATATTAATTAAAACTCTATAATTTTTATAATTTGGAGTGAAATGAATACCAGTTAGTCATGGTTTGATCTAGCTATCAAATAAATGTTTATTTCTTGATCATTTTCATAGTGCTAATTTGATTATGAATTTTTTGATTATCCATCATGAACACCTTCAAAAAACCCCAAACCTATATACTCCATGTTAATAATAAATTATTATATTATTCTCAAAAAAATTACATGATTGACTAAATTAGACACCAAATAATATCTTTGAATGAATTTGGTGCTCTTTATTTTCCCAACACTAATATACTATTTTATCTCATTAAAAATTCTTGTTTAAAAATTAAATTCCATGATGACCTAATGATCAAATTCCAAGTGAGACATGAAATATTAATCATTTAATTATTATTCATTGTCATGTGATTCATATTATATATCTTCTTTTGAGTTATCCTAAAAATCAAAAACACATTATTATACAAAATTCATGATCAATGGATTCATTTTCCTCACTTTTTTTTAATTATTATCATTTATATCTATAATACATGTTATCGTTAATTGAATGTTGGTAGTTTCTCATGAGTTATAAAATTGTAGAGTTTTGTATAAGTGACAAGTGTATATAATATTTTGTATGTAATTTGGCATGTTATTGAATAAAAAGAGTGTATAAGATGA
Organism: Torreya grandis; assembly: GCA_037957365.1. Lineage (NCBI taxonomy): Eukaryota > Viridiplantae > Streptophyta > Pinopsida > Cupressales > Taxaceae > Torreya > Torreya grandis. The sequence continues at coordinate 1,399,827 of JARHVA010002194.1, forward strand.
AAATACTAATTGGTGATGGAAGTGAAATGTCAATAATATGAAGTGACATAAATTCACTGTAGTGATATATATATATATATATATACTTGTATTGTAAATAAGAAACAATTCTAATTTTGAGAAATAATGATATAACAATAATCTGATGGTTCCACTAAAAAAATATGTGTTATTTTGTGTGCATAAGTTTCCTTGTTCTATTTGAATATACATGTTTAATATAACAAATATGTGTAATTTTGGCTAATAAATTATATCAAATTATTACATATTAAGTAAAAAAGATAATAATTTCCATAATCTTATCTGAATATTTTAAACCTATAACTAGACTCATACAATACATACATTACCATGTTATGAAGGTTTTTATAGGAACTTATGCTAATAATTGCATGGTGAATGTCAAATGAAAACATTATGAGATGGTTACTGATTCAAAGAGATATTAAACATTGGATGAATGAAATAACTCAAAAATTCATAGAAGAGGAAACTAGTATAATAGGAGGATATGTGAGAGAAATCAGAACTAAACATATATATCATGACATTTATGAGATATTCTAGTGTAAATTACTTGGATTATTAGTCACTTTGTTTTCAAGGATTGAATATCACTCGTGAAAACTTAGAGAAATAGAGGAATTTGATTGGACCAAAAAAATATAGAAAAATTACAAAATTTAGATATTGATTGGATGCGTAGGATAGAACACTAGCTAAAAGCCCAAATTGATGGATAGTTCATTGAATTTACCATGTATGGATACATTATGTTTAAACATTTACATGAATTATTTTTAAGAGGAATAAGAGGAAAAAATTTAAATTTAATACCTAGACTCCTAAATATGTTTCTATTGGAGAAGGCCATGGCACTAATCCCAACATATGTTGAGTAGTTTTGTAGGGTGTTATGAGGACGTAGATTAAAATGAGGTGAATTATGAAGAATTGAGAGAAGGAACCTAAACCTAAACCCAAAATATGGAGGACATATAAAAGTAAATATAAGGTAATTATGGGACTTGTAAGATATTTGAAAACATAAAAGATATGAAATAAACAAGGTGATCCTCAAGTAACTAAAAATATAAGTAGGATAAATATTTAAAAACTACATGAGACATTAAACATCCAAGATAATATGGATACTATGAATATTAAAATCTTAGATTACCTAAAGCAATTTAGGGTTACAAAGACATTTTAGAGACCATTTAGGATTAGGAAAGTGACCTAGAGGAAGTATAAGAAAGAGACCAAAGAGATTATAAAGTGGTTGTAGAGAAGAAACTAGAGTAACTAGATTGTATTTATAAGGGAGGAAATTATTTAAAGATGAGGAAGTATTGTATCTAGAATAAGCTATGTTGAATAATAGATTAAGTTGGGTTCAAGTTCAAGTGAATAAGATACCTTAGAAAATGGTAATTTATTATAAGGGGACACATCCCTTGTGCCTAATATGTTAATAGGAAGAAGCAATGTAGAAGCTAAGAGACATAATAAGTGGCTTAACGAGTTTATATTGAAATTTAGAAGGATAATTGGAGAAACTTATAAATTTCTAAAAAATAAGAGTACTAGTACTCAAAATATAGTTTTAATAAAATTTAAGACACATGTTAAGTCCAATAAAAAATAACTAGCAGTTCATGTGTGATTGCAAGAAATATGGCTCTCAATGTGGGAAATTTTGTAACCATAAAACCATATGATGGGTCTTATAACCCCAAAAAAATTAGTTAACCTATGCAATTAAATGATAGGTTAAATGTGTCACCATCGATGATGTGAAAAAGTCTTAGCTCATAGGAGACTTGATAAGCAGAGTTCTATAATTCACGTTCACAAGTCTTATATCAAAATTTCAATTACAATATAAAAAAAATGATTGGTGAGTTCAATAAGTAGAAATGTGAAATCCAAACTATTCAAGACTTGAAGGAGATTCATTATAAATTAGGACAATCAATCTAAGATTATGATTGCAGGTTCTTAGATGTCATAAATCAAGTTAATTTATAGATTCAAGACATAGAAAAGAAAATTTTTTCATCAAAATAATATTACCTAGTATAATTTTTTCCATCACACAAACTAAATTCTCTTGTAAAGTTTATGCAATATTAGTTACCATCCAGGTTGAGAAGATAGAAGACTATTTGTTGTCCCCTATCTACTACAAAAATAAATGCCAAGATAGATGTCGTCTTGTGTAAGATGTAAAATCTACATGAGAGTAACATGTCTAGACTATTAATATGATTCACTAAGTGTGGAAAAGAGGGACATCATATGAATAGATGTCTGAATATCAAAGCATAGTTTTGTAAAATGTTATGGATAGTCAAACCTCTAACTACCAATTGTCATCTACTATACGAATATATACAAAATTTTCATAACATGCATTGAATTTTTTTTAAATAACATAATCATGATGATAATAACTGTAAATATTTTTATGAGTTGAAGGAAGACATGAGAAAGAATGACTTCACAATAAATCTCTTAATAGATTCTAACTATGAAACTACGAGTACCACGTCTAAATGTTGAGATGACCAAAACAACACAATCTAATACTATATGGATGTCATGATCATCATAATATTAATCTCAAACCTTATTAGGTTGTCAAAAATTATCTCCATAGTATTAGGTAGGGTGGAAACTATATGAAATGAGATGGGATTAGCATGCAACTTATCCTATCTAAGATATCCAAACTTGGATAAGTAAATCAAATAGATCTTCTTGGTACTTAGTTATATCAAAGCATGAACAAATGGATTCACTAAGCCTAGATATAGGAGTCTTATAAAAAAACACCAATGGAGAGGGTTTCAAATACTCTAGGAGATAAATATAATTGAATAAAAATAACTAGGTATTATAATTTTAATCTAATAAAGTATTTCCACGGTAGCAAAATAAACAAAGGGGATGATTAAACTAAAAAGGGGTAAGGAAAAATGGTAGGAAAATGAGAGCCTAGGTGATACAAAGTGATAAATGAAAAGTATATACATAATATTTTCAAAATTTTATCAATTATTGATGTTTTCTCTCTTGTAATAACATGTTCATTCTCAATCTCTCTAAGTGCATGCCTTAAAAGGTGCAATAGGAAAGGGGTGGGCAGACCATTGGTGATTCATGGGAATGTTCTCCCCTATACCACTAATTTCTATCAATACAACATTATATTAAACTCTTCCCTACTCCTTATCTCCTCTCTTTCACACTTATCCAAACATTTTTCACCTTAATTATCCCTTTTATAAGCCTAAAATCCTTTTTTGATGGTTTACATTACATTTTCAGCACCATTGACCCTATACTCAAGTTGATAAAACATGATAAGGGTTTAGGTCAGCCCCTAGCCAACCTAGACCAAGACCTAATTTATTTTATTAATAAAAATACAAATTTTATTGGGCCAATCCTATTGGCTAAAGTTTTAGAAAGTTTTAGGGTTAGATTCATCTATATATACACATTTATTTTTCTATTTATTATAGACACAACATATTTAATTATTAATTTACACTTCTTTACAATCTACTCTTCTACCATTATACTTTAGGAGTTATAGCTTAGGGTTTACATTTGAAGAAGAATCTTATCTAGTGGAAAATTCTTGGATGCTTTTGCCTTTTTTAGTGATCCTTATAAACCAAAACAACCTCATGTGAAAGCACCTTTGGCCAAGAGAGAGATTGAGCCTTGATATATTCATCTTCAAGGTAAGTATCTCTAACTTTAATCCTCTATTTTAGTATATAGAAGTAGCATAAGTAATGTACATTTAATATATATCTCTATCCATGCATTAGGGTCTTAACTATACATATCTTAAATTAAGATTATATTATACATGTTTACTAACCCCCAATTTGTGCCAAAAACTTTGGTGAACACTATATTAAACTTTACTTTCCTTTAAATTTACTTTGTAAATATGAAAACAATGACCTATTTATGGTTATTTCATGGTGTTATTTAACTAGAGGATTTTTAACCCTCTCTAGTGATATTATTGTAGTAAGACATACCTTGGTTAGGTATAGTAGATCCATCTTGGTTATGACCCCAAATATCTAATGTATCAAAAATTATAAGTGTAAGTATGATTTATCTTCTCTAAGCTAGGATTGATTAATAGATGATTTGTTAGGAACCCCATGGAAGCACCATTGATTACCATGTACAAGCAACTTAATATGCAAAAATTAACTAGAATCACAAGTAACTAGAATTCAGAAATAACACAGAATATGAGAGACAATACACAATTATATTAATACTCTTCCAGAAAAGAATTACAACCAAGAAGATGCCACAGTTCTTCTTCACCTTACATAGGCTTCCCACACCTCAAGTACATAGTAATTCACCCTCAAGAGTTCTCTCTCTTATGGTCCCAACACACAACTCAAACATAGAGTTGGTGTTCACCTCCAACTAGTTAGTATCCACTACTGCCAATACACAAGTGCTCCACGCACTCCACAAGTGCTCCATGCACTCCAAGTACTCAATGTACTTCAAGTATATCTCCCATGAACTACAACAACCTGCAACCCAAATTATCTTACTTATGGAAAGAACTACCTTGCCTTCCTTTATGCTCAATAACGAGTACACACTGTACTCCAAGTAGATCCTGCCTGATCCTGCTCCCTGTTGTGTTGTTGTCACCTTGATTCTGCTGCCACCTACAGATCAACCTAGTTCTACACACCTAAAAACCTTAACCTCACACACACATGCACCTATAGATCAATGATCTTAATTACCATGTAGATCTCCAAATGTGGCCTTACACACCTGCTGACCAAGATCCTACATACATGAAGAATCCTTTTGATTCTCCAAAACTAGCACCCACACTTGGCACTGTTGTGGAACTAGAAGGAACACCCTTGCTCACTTCACACATAGAAGGAGCTAACTTTGCTCAACTCAAACTAGAACACCTTTACAATATAGCCTATGAGTCTCTTAAATAGATCTCATGCAAACAATAATTAGACATATAATTACAATAATTAGATACACAGCTTCAAGTCTAAAATTAGATCTTAACATGTAAACACTCAGTTTGTTAACAAACTGTCTATAACACTCACAATTACAAATCACACAGGTGATTGATGTCGGTCCCTTTCTACCTAGAGATAACTGACATCGGTTGAATACTACCAACATCAATTGCATTCTTGTCCACCACTGGCTGACATCGGTCAGCCTAACTGATGCCAGTGACTGTGACACTTAGCAACCTCCTTCCTTGTTTGCATCAGTGAAGCTTTTAGCTCCACAACCTAACAATCTCCTACTTGGAGATAAATAGCTACACTATACATGTACCTGTACCCCATCTAATCTGTATCCTGGGTTGTATCCCTCTTCAAGCTCAACCTTGAAGACCACCCACCACAAGACCTATGGTGTACCTCTTGTCATCCAAGTAACCTACCACATCTACATCTAAAAACACATGTAGAAAAGAACTTGACCCTGCATCGCATGTTAACCTATTGCTGGTCCATCTCAGACACCTAAAAATCCACTAAACTGCCCTCCAATGATTCTTTCCTAGATCAGCTCCAAACTTTTTGACAGCTCCCACTGCATGGGAGACCCAGGTCCAGTACACATGTACTTAACCTCATCATGTGAATCAGGACACTGCTCATAGAACTGTCCAACCATCAACGTGCTAACTGGTCTCACACAATCATCCAGAGACAAAATCAAACTGTGATCCTCCATGTCTCTAGAACACACATATGCCAAAGAATTTTGCTCCCAAATTCCTCATGACATACCACTGAGCTAACTTTACCTTTAGCTTAGCAAAACCTTGTATGTGTAACCCTAGATCAAAGCAAACACACAACATACAGTAACAAGATAATGTCATGACTCATCATCCGCCTGGTAAAGAAACCACAGTAGCTACAATGACATTGACTAAAGCCATGCTTTGTCCTCCATCTGTCAAATTTGTACCACTGTCCTAGAGCTTCCATAAGACCATATGACCTAGCCTTCCATCTCACATGTCCATTCACTCTATTCTTCAACTAAGGAATCCATTCATCTTTTAGTGATTTCATACCAGCTGGTAACCTTACCAAATCTCCCATTTAGTTTTGCATCCTAATCATGCCATGCTCCCACTGTTTCCTAGATCCTTCCTGCTCTATAATGAGAAATGAGTATAAAGAAGAGGAACAACAAATTTGTGGCTTACTTACACTTTTAGTCCTGCCCATGGGCATTTGAGACTCTTTGATAGCTTGTTGTCTGCCCAAAATCCATTGTAGTGATTGACCTCAGTCACCACACAATCTGCATCTAATCGACGTCAGTTCCATGCAACTATCCTTTTTGTCAATGCTAGGTTTTTGACTAATGTTAGTCTTACCTAGTCACCGACGTCAGTTCCCTGACCGACACTGGTAGCCACCCTACCTGACACCATCAGCTTTGGTCTACACATGATCAACATCAGCACCTATCTATTTGATGCCAATTCCCCTTGACTGATGCTGATAACTGTGTTCACCTGTGAGTGATGACTTTTTACCCATGAGCTCTCCATGGATCAAAACCCTGTCCAAACTGCCCTGCTTAGAAGTATCTATCCCCATCCACTAAACTCTATCTATCATCTCCTCCAAGAACACCAAGGCTTTCCAGTTCTTAAGTCTATCAAACACATCTGTCTTCTAGTTAAGAACATGCATCTCCTTCTTGCTCATGTGACCAAGCCTATAAAGCCACGTCTTCACAATACAAGAAGAATCAGTAATATAAGCAAGTAGATAAAGAGTATCTACTTTCTTACCACCAACTAATTCAAGTGCATCCACTTTGAGAGTTTCTGTGCATTTCTCATCACCCAACTTTCTTGAAGAAATTAGCCACATCTTCAAGCCTAGGACTTGCATGACCTCCTTCAACACCCATGTGTTGGCCACCTATAATTTCAACTTCACTTCCCCTTTACCAATTCTTTGGAAATACACACCAACCCCTAAATAAATCTTTCCAAAGTCTCCAAAGACCTTAACATGGAAAAATACTCTATTTTGGACTGCATGGAAAGAGGCAACAGAATCTATAAAACAAGATTCTAATTTATCCAAGGAACATCCCAGAGCATCCTATGCAACAACACCTGCAACATCTAATTCTTCAATTCCTTCATGCTGATCTCCCACCAACCAGCAATATTTCTTTACCTGCTCTTTCTTTCCATAAGACCGTAATTGACCATTCATGCTTTTCAATTCCTCCATTCTTAATGTACTTTCTTCTACCATTGCTATACTCCCACTCAATCAGAAACCCCTAAGAGTGACCTGTAATCAAACACAAAACCTACTCCCTGCAACCTTAGCTCTGATACCAACTATTAGTGGTATCAAGCTATGAGCCAACAACCTTGCTCTGATACCATCTGTTAGGTTGGTATCACTGGTTGGTGATCCTAGCTCTGATACTCACTATTAGGAACCCCATGGAAGCACCATTGATTACCATGTACAAGCAACATAATATGCAGAAATTAACTAGAATCACAAGTAACTAGAATTCAAAAATAACACTGAATATGAGAGACAATACACAATTGTATTAATACTCTTCTAGAAAAGAATTACAACTAAGAAGATGCCACAGTTCTTCTTCACCTTACAAAGGCTTCCCACACCTCAAGTGTACAGTAATTCACCTTCAAGAGTTCTCTCTCTTACGGTCCCAACACACAACTCAAACACAGAGTTGGTGTTCACCTCCAACCACTCAGTATCCACTACTGCCAGTACACAAGTGCTCCACGCACTCCACAAGTGCTCCATGCACTCCAAGTACTCAACATACTTCAAGTAGATCTCCCATGAACTATAATAACCTGTAACCCAAATGATCTTACTTATGGAAGGAACTGCCTTGCCTTCCTCTATGCTCAATAACTGAGTACACACTATACTCCAAGTAGATCCTGCCTAATCCTGCTCCTTGTTGTGTTGCTATCACCTTGATTCTACTGCCACCTATAGATCAACCTGGTTCTGCACACCTAAAAACCTTAGACCTCACACACACATACACCTGCAGATCAATGATCTTACTTACCATGTAGATCTCCAAATGTGGCCTTGCACACCTGTTGACCAAGATCCTACATACATGAAGAATCCTTCTAATTCTCCAAAACTAGCACCCACACTTAACACTGCTATGGAACTAGGAGGAACACCCTTACTCACTTCACACACAGAAGGAGCTAACTTTGCTCAACTCAAACTAGAACACCTTTACAATATAGCCTATGATTCTCTTAAATAAATCTCATGCAAACAATAATTATACATCCAATTATAATAATTAGATCCGTAGCTTCAAGTCTAAAATTGGCTCTTAACATGCAAACACTCGGTTCATTAACAAACTATCTGTAACACTCACAATTCTGAACCACACAGGTGACTGACGTCGGTCCCTGTCTGCCTGGAAATGACCGACATCAGCCAAATACTGCCGACATCGGTTGCATTCCTGTCTACCACTAGCTGACGTCGGTCGGCCTAACTGACGTTGGTGACTGTGACACTCAGCAACCTCCTTCCTTGTTTGCATCAGTGAAGCTTTTAGCTCCACAACCTAAAATGATTTGTATTTCCATTTGTATACATTTTGATGAACCTGATGTGAGTCAAAAACTTGTAGGTTTTCTTTCATGATTTCATTTTGTCATCATATTATATTTTTATAAATTTCTAGTACTATATCAAACCTATTAGTATAGTTCTAACATTATGTGCACAAGCTTAACACATAGTTGCTATAAAATGACTCTATTATATCTGTGTAAGTCTTATCCAAATACAAGTTACTTGATAAATGAGTTTGGGATAGTATTCATTTTAAATTCTATATTTACATACGTAATCTAACAAGTTGAATCTATTCATAATTCTCTTCATTCAGCTTATAGGTCTGAAAACATAGTCAAACTAGTCAACTTTGTTCAAAACTTTAATAAAAATGTTTTACAAACTCCATTGAACTAGTTGAAGCTATTAGTAGAATATTTGAATTAGTATTTGAACAACATAGTATAAAAAATACAATCTAAACATCTTCAATCCCATCAATATTCATTATCTCTCTATCTCTCTTTGTCATTTTAGTTCTGCCTTTTCAATACCATTTTTCAAAAGTTTGTGGTTTGTAAAATTATATCCCTACATCCAATTGGGTTGACTAGTTTGACATAGTTCTATACCCTATATTCTATCTAGAAGACATAGTCAATATATTTGATTGTGTTCTTTCAAATCTTACTTCTAAAAAATAGTAATGACCTAGTCAACTCTATTATATGTTATGTGTATATAGTGTCACTTGAAATGACTCTATACTCTTCACAATCAAGGAATTGACCTCTTTATTATTATAATTAATTCACCTTTCCTTTTTGTTGCTTGCATGCTTAGAGTAACAAACATATATTAATTAGGTGGTTTTTCAAATTATCAAATTAATCACACTATTTTTCTATTTTTCACACACTTAAAAATCACTTTACATTCAAAAAACATTAAGCATTTATCTTCCCAAAGTTTACCTACTTGGATTTCATCACCAAGGGGCGAAGCCAACTTAGTTTTTTGGCCAAGTATAAACATGTGGTTGATGGTATATATTGGCAAAGCACCTTATACCCATATCACTATAGGATTATGACATGAGGGGGTATGCCCTAATACAAATCTAATGCCATTTTCAATATAGATCAATTTTAGACTAAACATCTTGAAACTAGCCTTAGTTTGATTTCTAGTTCCTCATTATTGCTAACTTCCTAATCATATTAAAATTCATCTTCATTATAACTGAATAAAACTTATGATGACCAATTATCTAGCATTTAATTACAAGTTATTGCTTGATCTTTGATCATTATATTTTTTATTGCAAAACTTACATTAGATAACATTGGTTGAAGGTTTGTGATGTGTGTTCCAATTGGATCAATCACATTGATCCAATTGCTTGTGTGTTTAACTTTATTTGCTTCAAAATTATCTTGTAAAACCTATCTATTTCAAAACAATACCATTTATATTAACATAGTATCTTATATTACGTTTATAATTTTTGCCTATAGTACATAGTTGACCTATCTAACTATATCTCTTTATCTCCCTATTCAGTCCCTTATTTAAGCAGTACATGGTTGACCTATCTGACTGTGTCTTCTTATTTCTTGGCTAGTTACCTATTCAATAATACATTATTGACCCATATAATTGTGTATATATTTATCCTATTTCTATTTCATTCCTTATAGCACATAATTGACCAACTTGATTATGTCCTCTTATTTTCCTATTTTGTGATTTTTATTCACATATTTTATCAACCTAGTCAACTCTATACCTATTAACTAATTTTTTTCTCTATCTGGCTAACTCTATCCCTATTTTTAATTCTTGTTTCCTAATCTCATATTATTTCTTCATGCATCATGAAGTCCTCTACTAGAATATTTTTGGAGAATTTGAATCCATTTAGACACTATATGGGGTATTATTTTATTCATATCTTTAATTCTCAGGAGAATCGTCACTCTTCGAATACCTATTCTCCTCCCTCATATTTTCATTTCAACATGGTTAAATTAACTCAAATAGATGATATTATTTGATAAAATCCTTTTCATACATATTAAGACAATTATCATCTTCCAACATCTCACCATAATGTCGCAGTAAATAACACAAGCCTATATAATAACCCCATAGGGAATTTACCACCTAGAAACCCTTCCCCTAATACAAATTTGGGGAATCCTCATATAAACACTAGCCCAAAAATTGATACCACTAAAATTATTACATAGATAGTGCAACAAAGGAATATAATTTAAACATCTAAGACCTCTCAAATGATGCAACTACAACATCATTTGATCATCATGGCCAATCAACCTCCCATTATTCTCCCTCAAAACATTATTCCTCCACCTATTAGAGATGCCACAAGGAATGTCATCCCATAACATGTCATGAAAAATAAGATGATTCAACACATCCAAAATGAGCCTTTATCCCCTTTCATTATTTTTAATGATATTGGTAATATATCTCCAACTATCAAATATGATGGGAATAAAGACCATACATCTTTTCTTAAGTCATTCAACAATATTTATAAGGAGTAGACCAAAATTAATACTTTTTCCATAACTAAAATTTTATTTAAAACCTTCACCAATGATGTATTATAATGGTACAACCAATTCCCAAACATTCTATATGGCAACTAGAGGATTTAGTCAATCCTCTAGTCAAATAATTTCAACACAATACTATTCTTGAAAACTTCCCTAGTCATTTAATCAATGCTAAGCAATTTCCCACTGAATCAACTCATGATTTTATCAAATGATGGAAACATTTGGCTCACAAGTCTGATCACAAAATGACTAATGACAACTTGTTTAAATTCTTTATAATAACATTAACACATTCACTCCAATACAAGGTTGAAAATTTCACTCCCCAAACATTAAATTAAGCTCCTAACCAAGCTAAATGTCAATACTTATTAATGAAATAATTTATAACTAATAATAAAATCATTAAAAGATATTTTAACATTCAACTAATGTGATAACTACTAATTCTCCTCAACCCAAACTAGGAGTAGCCAAAGTTGATAATCCCCAACCTTATCACATGTCATTAATTGTGTAATAATTTAAATAATTTTAAGTGCCATCCAAACCATTATCTTAACCAAATAATCACCCCAAATGGTATGACCCTAATCAATTTTGTTGGTTCCATGCCAATATAGGTCATTCACATGAAACATGTAAAGGGCTTACAAATTTTGTTATTTTCTTTATGCTTGGTGATGTATTCCTTCATGAAGCCATTATTTAAATCTATCATCAATATTACCTTAAAGATTCTAAAAATAAATGAGACTCCAATGCTTCTTAGTCTAATAAACTAGAATCTTTCTCTACATCTAATGCTTAACAAGCCAATAAGGATATTTATGTGACTACCATTGATTATGACCAATATTACACCAATTTCCAATACATAAATGTGACAAAGGTCAATTATTGACATAAACTATCCCATAAAGATCCTATCACCAAACCTAATAAACCATCTTTGGAAGAGCAACTTATCAAAGATACTACTACTACTCACTTACTTCAAAAATCAATTAGGAACCATCTCCTTCTTTTGAACCTCTAACCACTTCTCTTCCTCCTAAACCTATTTTACCTTCTAAGCCTCGTTCTAGTTCTTATTCTTCCAAAAGCCATTGAAACTTCCTAGAATAACTCAACTCCATAACTAGAAAAAATCCTCTCATGGATTTAGAAAATACCTATATTTATTATCATAAGTTCCTCATGTAATAACTTCAATAAATTGAAGATCCATCTCATTTAGAAGAGGAACCACCTTCTCATGAGCCTCAACTAACTAAGGTGCATACCATTAAATCTATTTGTCCTTCTTTAAAATCCTCCATCAATTTCCTCAAAGAAGATATCATCAAAGATGATATCCTCTTTTAAATTGATGATCCACCCATCTTCATTAAAATAGCCTTTAATACCACCCTCATTTGAAAAATATTATTAGATGAAGGGCCTGATATTAATGTAACATATATTTGGCTCATTAAACAACTTGGATAAAACAAAGATCATCTCAAAAAAACTCATTCAACATGTCATGGATTTGACAAACATAATCAAAATCCACTTGGTTATATTTAGTTCCTTCTTACTATCAGAAGCAATACTATACAAACTAAGATTATGGTACTCAATTTACCCTTACCTTACAATATACTCCTAGGACACCTATGGACTCATCACATGATGGCCTTCACCTCTTCTGATAGCCAATGTATCAAGTTCATTCATAATGGAAAAAGGTATAAATATGAGGTTGATCCTAACCCATGGAGTATTCAGGTCCCTAATCCCAAATCTTAATATCAAATCCTACTATTTTGAATATTAATAGTTCCCCATTACCCAAATTCATCAATATCAATCTAGATCTACATGTCACTCTTGCTAATTCTGATGATGATGAGCTTAATGACTTGAAAAATACATGTAATACTACCAATCTACCTCCTTACATCTTGGAGTGGCTACCTCCATCCTTATTACGTCATGATCATACCATCCCTCTCATTGATGAGCTCACTAATTTCCCTCCTCCATGAAATTACCATGAAACATATTATATATAAGATGACTTCATGTGTAATGATAATGGAGTCACTAAATTATTCAAGATCTTTAATCATGTCTCCACATAAATTCAACAATTTAGGCATCTCATCTTTTGAAGTTCCTCTCGAATCACAAACATGTATAATTTATAAAACTTATGATGATAACTACATCATTCCCAAAAATCAATAATGAGACTTGGATGTTCAACATTATTAGACAACTTTAGCTCAAATACATGCTTTTAATTGTAATGTTCATACATTTCCATAGATTTTAAGTTAGCACCCGAAGTTCATGTACCTCATACTAATTATTCACTTCTTGATACTCCTTGAGTGGTGGAAAACATCTTACCTCTCACACCCCCAAAACTTATAGCATCTTATATACCTCCTACCAAACTAGACATTCTATTTGATCCTCTCCCCACTAATAATGCTAACAATAAACCAATTAAATCTGATCACCCTTCTTCTATAGTTCCACCTACCCCTGAAACCAACCTGTATGTAAAGGCCATAAATGTATGTTAAATACATTCTAAATATGATCTACATTATAACAACATTATTTATCTCAAAGTAGATGTGGAATATTATGGCCATATTCTTATGTTACTTAGCGATGAATCCATCCTTGAACTACTCCACGTTTGAGAACCTCAAATTCATCGATAACATCATAAAATATATAATTTCAAGGAAAAATACCCTCATTTAAACAACTTCATTACTAACATTAATCCTAAAACAATATCATTTTATCTCTTATTAATTCACAATATCATTTTCAAGATGCAAATGTTGTGCTTATCTAAGAAACTAAAAGAATTGAATACGACACCCTCTCATGACCTCAACCTATAATACTCTCTAGAGAACTTATACTAATTTATAATGATAACTTTAGTTTATTATTTGATAAATATCATTATACTTTCACTTGGTCCTATGAGGGTATGCCTAGCATTGATCCTAATATCACAGTGCACAACATTATCACCCATCCTGATGCCAAACTTGTGCAGCAAAAACAACAAAAATTTCCTCTTAAAATTTCTAATTTATGTCATAAATAAATCATTAAACTTATAGATGCCAATATCAAATATTTAGAATAAATCTCAGACATTGTCCCTCTTCATAAAAACTTCAACATGGTCATTCACATTTATATTGATTTTTGTAACCTAAATCTTACTTGTCTTAAAGACAACTTCCCATTACCTTTAATATATGCCATTTCCAATTCCAATAATGACTATGAAATGTTGTTCCTCAAGATGGGTGTTCAAAATATAATCAAATTCATATCACCTGAAAATATCAACATAAAATAAATTTTAACACATAATGGGGCAAAAATTACTACTTTAAAATTCTCTTCAGCCTTAAAAATGTTGGAGATACCTATCAGTGAGCAATGACCCACATTTTCCATGATCTTATCCATAATATTCTAGAAAAATATGTAGATGAACTCATCACCAAATCTAAAAGACATAAAACTCATATTTCTAATCTTGTTATCATCTTTGATCACCTCATCAAATATAATGTTAGACTAAACCTATAAAATGTGTCTTTGGTGTCACATCTGGTAAGTTTATAGTGTTATTAGTCTCTCTTTGTGGTGTTAATGTCAAACCCAATAAGATAAATACTATTTTAAACATTCTTATTCCTCATTTTATTTTAGATATTTGTATTTACCTTATAAAGCTTGGGGTAATAAGATGATTTGTCCTCAAAATGACTTATCATGCCTATTATATTAATTCCCTCCTCAAAAAAGGTAATTCTCTCAAATTGACTAATCCCTATCAAAAAATGTTTGACAATATGGAAGAATCATTGCTTCATCTAATCACCCTTCATCCACCCTCCAATGACCATCATTTAATATTTTACACTTCTTCACACTTGTATTAGTTGGGGTAATGCTTTCCCAACAAGATGATAGTGAAAGAGAATATTTACCTATTATATCAATAGAGGTCTAATTGATTATCAAAGATGTTATAATAAATTTGAACACAACTTCCTCGCTATATATTTTTTATCTAAAAATATTTGTCATTATATGTGTTATAAAAAACTTACATTATAGTTCATTCTGATCCACTCTGTCACTTTTTCTCTAAAGCATTTCTCCTTAGAGACAAATTTGTCAAGTTGATGATCCTTTTAGTGAAATTTGATATCTTTATTATCATGCAAAAAGCTATCAAAGTAAAAATCATTATCGACCAACTCGTAATAGCTATCATACCTACTATTGATAACCTTCAATATAGTCTCCTTGATGACAATATCATCTATATTAATGGTCTTAATCAAGCTATCTCTCTCAGATATTTCTTCCATACCTTCAATTCCAATCTAGAATCTAGTAATCAATAAGATTATTCTATCTTCCTTAATACTACTAAATCTAAATTAGTCATCAAGGAGCTTCTTGAAATCAATGTCAATTTAATTGAAGACACTTGGACCCTTCATTTTGATGGTACCAAATGCATTTAAGGATATGGGGTGGGTTTTATACTCACTAGTTTCTTGATAAAATTATTCTTTTTGCATTTCCCCTTACATTTGATGTTACTAATAACATGGTGGAATATGAAACATTAATCCTAGACATGAGAGTGGCACTCAACTTAGACATTGCAAATCTTCACACTTTTGGTGACTCCCAACTCATTTATCAATAGGTTAATGATGATTATCAATTTAAAAGTGAAAATATCATTGTTTACCATCAAATGGACACTACCCTTTCCAAATAATTTTATTATTTTACCATTGATCCCATCTGTAAGGATAAAAACTATATCACTAATTTACTTGATTCTTCAACATCTATATTTCATACACACCAAGTTATTACTAATCTTACCTTTCTTATTCAAATAATAAAGTCCACATATTCCATTAAACCATAAGATTTAGTTATCTACCATATTGAGGTTGTCACCATTTGATATATCCCATGATATAAATACATCATATAATTCCTTGAGCATCAAACCTATCCTTTGAACATAGATTCCCTTAAAAAAACTTGAATTCATAAACAAACATTCAAATATGTCTTTCAATATAACATCCTTTATTATCACAATACTAAAGGTACCTTGATCTACTATATAATGAAAGAAGATATTCCTCCTCTCTTTAAACAAGCACATGGGGGCATTTACAGTGGTAACATTGATCTAATATATAATGAAAGAAGAGGTTCTTCCTCTCCTTGAATAAGCACATGGGGGAATTTATAGTGGTTACTGTAGTAGACATGCTAGAACATACAAATGATTACATATAGGATATTTTTGGCCTACTCTTGAAAATGATGCCATTGAGTTCGCTAAAAAATGTAGACCTTTCCAATGTCATGATTATCTAATCCATTTTCCACTAGATAATATCTAAACTATGGAATCTCTTTGGCCATTCTCAATGTGGGGATTAGATCTCATAGGCAAACTACCTAGATCATAAGATGGGCATGTCTTTTTCATCATGGCTACTAAATATTTTACCAATGGGTTGAGATCATGCTGCTCATCATTGTCACTAGAACCACCATTTATAAATTTATCCTTAATAAAATAATTTTTCATTTTCCAACTCCCCATACTATCATTTCTTATAATGGTGGTAATTTCCAAAATAAAGATATGAAATAGCTTTATGCTAAATTCAAAATCTCTCACATATATTCCACACCCTACTATCCATAATGCAATGTCGAAGTTGAGGCCACTAATAAACTACTCAATAAAATTATCCAAAATATAATCCATGAAAATTTCATGGACTGACATCTTCATTTATATCCTGCTCTTTGGGTGTATAACACTAGCATATGCACTGCCACTGGGACAACACCATTTTTTCTAGTCTATGGGTCTGAATATATCCTCCCACTAGAATTCAAGCTTCTATATTTCCATATATATATTCACATTATCATACCCAATGAGGAATTACGTGAAGCTCACCTTAATTCTTTTGATCATCTTGATGAATACCATCTATCTTCTCTACAACATAATCTCCAATACAAGGGTCATATTTCCAAACAACATATTAAAAAGGTTAAAGTCCATAATTTCAATGTTGGTGATATTTCCATTATATTAGATTAAAATCATGATAAATATAGTAAATATGCCTAAAAATTGTTGGGGCCTTATTTACTAAAAAATATACTTGGTCTTAACACCTATCACCTTAAAACTAATGAAGGCCATATTTTCAAAGAGCCCACCAATGCATAATTTTTGAAGAATTACATTGCTTACATATTTCCATTATTATCATACCTTATAGATGTTATCCCACCAATAATTTTATTAGGATATATTCATAGGTCTCACCCTTTGAAAAAAATTATGTTTCCACAAACCTTAGTTCCTTCTTTTGGTCTTTTGGTTTCTTTTTCTTTCATGAGTTACATTATAAAATTGCGGAAATGACACGGTCTTCCTCATGAATTTTTTTGATCTTATTATATTGTTACTTTCCAATGTATTTTACACCCCTTGGGTTTTATTTTGTGATTTTTAGTGTAAGACCATGGATAGGACCAAGCCCTCCTCACAAATACCATTTATACCATTTTGTTTTTCCAAGGTTTTTACACCTTCTTGGGTTTCTCTTTTATGATTTGAAGTGTAAGACCATGGATAGGACTAGGCCCTCCTCATAAAATCACCATATTTAATCAATTTAATGTTCCTTTTCTAGAATTTTTAGCAATGGTTATAATTGTATGATCCTTTGTTCTCATCTTTAGATTTTGTTTCTTTTGTAGATAAACCTTGCACAATAAACTTTGTTATAATGTTTTCCTACACTTAAAAATATATTATGATAATGAATCACATTCACTTATCATTGTATCCCCTTTTCACCTTCCTAACATTATTTTCAATTTGAAATAATTTAAGTTTTTTCATGTTTTATTCCTCTTGCTTTACTTTCCTTTCATTTTACTATGGATAAACCAAGGTTGAAGTCAAGGTAACACTTTTATTTCACCTGAATTAGTAAGACTCTTAAACGCCATGCTCTCTAAGATATTTTTCCTAGAAACTAACTCCAAAGTTTTAAATGATAGTCATATTTATCACCCATGTTTGTTTCTTTGAATCTGTATGGAGGAGGAATTGAAAAAGCCATCAAAAAGTTAAAATCCAAATCATTTAAAATAAAAGGAAATGATACAAAATATAACATACAATGTCAAAAGTTAAAATCACAATAAAATACATGATTAATAGTACATTTACTATCTCCAATCAAAGCTCAAACTCCATTTTTGGCTTTATGATAGAGCCAAGGTCTATTGGGGTGTGGTAAGCCAGTAGATTGGGATAAGAGAATTAAAAATAATCTGTGGCTCTACCAAATTTCTCATGTAATTACCCAATCTTTGCAATAGATTGACAACTCTATAAGAGGTCTTGAAGAATGGGAAACATGTTGTGAGAAAGTAGTTCCATTTTAATTTTCATGTATATAGCATTCATGGGATGATATTCATATGTCATTTGATGAGATAAGATTTGTAAAGATAGGATAAGTTCTTCAACATCCTTAATGTCAAAATTCCTCTTGTTTTGACAAACCTAATTTAAGTTTATTGACTTTGATAAAGAGTTTCTATACCTTGTTTTTCCATCATTTCCCTCCATCCATTTCATTTCCTCCATTAAAATTTAAGTGTGATTCTAAATTTTTTTCCTCTTGTATATTTTATCTTTTTCACATTTTAAAACATGATAGCACTACTTTTTTTCAATTTTATCTATCCTTAGAAAAAACAATATGCTTGAGTGACTATGGATTACTCTCTTTACACCTTTGCTTTATAGTTATAGAACTACCTTGATTTATTATAATATTTTCCATTTTTGTACCTTCATTTTTTTTAAACAACTACTTTTGTTTCTCTTTTTTAGTACATTTTCCATTGTTGAGTGAGGTTGGATTGTTACTTTTTCCTCACCAATGATGTTTTCCATTTTATGCACTTTTTTCATTGATGATTGAGTAATGATTGTTACTTCTCACTCATCAATGTCATTTTACCATTTGCTTGCCCATATTTGTTTAATTAAGGATTATTATTTCTTTCACATTGATGTTTGATTACCATTTTTGACATGTATCCTTGGTTTAACTTGGTTAGTTTGCCTTTCTTTTTTTTTTAACTGAATGGGGTAAAAATTTATTCAAGAACAGTGGAAACCAGAGTCATTACACAGCCTTGTCCTGCTCAACCAAAAGGCTCAGCTTCTGGGAAAAGGTCAAAGGCAGCAGATCATAATCAAAAATCTCCCAATGGGGCCCTTGCTCTGTGGCCCATTTGGCCAAACAGTCAGCGACCCCATTCCATTCACGAGGAATATGCCTAAAACTAACCGACACCATACTATTACTTACCTGAAGGACCTGCTGAGCAACCATCACCAAGCGCCACTCAGCTCTATCAAAGTTATGATTATTAAGCAGATCAATAACAATCTGGGAGTCTGATTCACAGATAATATTCTGCCAACCCTGGTGACAGCATTGTTGGATGGTCTGAAGGATGGCGAGCGCCTCCATGTAGTTATTGGAATGCCATCCCTTATAGAAAGAAAAGAAAAAATAGAGATTTCCAGAACTGTCACGACCGACGCCTCCGATGCCAGCTTCTCCAGGATTCCCTCTCGAAGAGCCATCGGTATTAATTTTTAAAAATCCCGGTGAAGGGGGAATCCATCGACCCCTTCTATCCACCTGTCTGGGCACTCGCCAGTCTCCACTAGTGTTGTGAAGAGTAGAAGGGAAGGCAGAGAATTTCAAAGACTTACCAGCAACATTGAAGAGGATGCTCTGTTCGTCGGTCGCCAGCCCATCCATGCTAATGGCCTTCACTGCCAGCGTCTCTTGGAGTGAACAGCGGACCTTCTCCCATAAAGCATTGCTGTCACGGCGCTCAGTTCTAAAAAGCCTGATGTTCTGCTCATTCCAAACATTCCACAAAATGAATGCCGGTCCAGCATGCCACGCAGCCTGGAGACAAGGTGCTTTGGAAGCTGGGGGACCCAGGCGAGACCAGAATTCATTTAGAGAGGAGGCATGCCAGCAGGGCCTGTGCCACGCTTCCCACCACTTATGCCAAATATGCTTGGTATACGAACAGAGGAAAAAAAGGTGCGCCCCTATTTTAGCCTCCCTACAGCAGAGAACACACCTGGACGGTCCTTGATATCCATGTTTACATAAGTTGTCCCAAGTGAGGCACCGATTGTATACGAGTGTCCACAGGAAGAAGTTGCACTTGGGCCACATGAAGGAACTCCAAATTTGCTTTCCCTAGAGGAAATTAGCAGCCCCATAAACCTGTTTAATCAGGACCTGATAGCCCACTGAGACCGAATAGCAACCATTCGAACCACATCCCCAAGCAAGGACGTCCTGACCCTGAAGAGAGTTATAGTGTCTGGCAACAAGTAATTGGGAAAGTTTGAGCCTGTTCTCCCTAGAACCACCCGGCGGCCAATCTGAAGAGTTTTTCCAATGAAAACTGATAGTTGGCCCCAAGTTATATTCCTCCTTGTAGTGAGGAACATTGGTCCAGCCAGCAGCTTGAAAAACGTCACATAGAGACTGCAAGTGCGGGTGGGAAGACAATAACGGGGGCATACCATCCCACGAGTCTTCCCAAAAGAGAGCCTGTTCACCAGTCTTACAAATCCAAAATAGGCTGCATTTAACCAGCTGAGCCCCAACCTTAAGGGTGCACCAAATCATGGAGCCACCATGTGTAAGAGGCAAACAAACAATGTTAGAGGGATCAACCCCCAGAAAGTACTTACCAGGCAGGATTCGGGCCCATAATTGGGACTGGTTAGCACACCATCTCCAGTATAGTTTGGCCGCCAAGGCATGGCTAGCCAGGATGGCCGATTGCAGCCCAAGACCCCCCTCCTTCTTTGGCCTGTAAACAGTATCCCACTTGATCAGACTCCATTTGGTGCTTTGCAGGTTGCCACTCCAAAGAAATTGGCAGGAGAGGGCATCAAACTCTTTGAGAAAGTAAACCGGAGCAGCCTGGACCATACATCTATAAACAGGAAGAGCTTGTATCACTGATTGCAGCAGAGTGACTCTCCCAACAGTAGAAAGCCACTTGTGAGTCCAATGATGCACCTTTTGCCTCAGTCTATCCAAGACATTCTGCCAGAACAGACGTGGATACCTCCCAACCACAATAGGAATGCACAAATAAACAACCGGAAGCTCTTGAATTTGAAATCTTAAAATAGCCGCTATTCTCCTCTGTATGGGTCCAGGCGTGTTGAAGAAAAAAATAGAGGATTTGTGGTCATTAATTTTCTGCCCAGTTGCATCAAGATACAGATCCAGGGTATCACGGAAAGCAACCGCCTCCCGAATACAGGCCTTTCCCGCCAAGATCGTGTCGTCAATAAACTGAAGATGGGAGGTGGTTAAACCATTTCCCCACTGCCAACCCTACACAATATTCTGCGAGACCTGAGATTTTATGAGCCAGCCCAGGCCTTCAGCCAGAATAATGAATAAGTAAGGAGATAACAGATCTCCTTGGTGAAGGCCTCTCACTGCCCCAAAAAGCTCGGTGGGCTGCCCATTGATGAGGACCGAATAAGAAGGCGTAGTAACACAACTGAGCACCCACTGGATCCATGCCAGACTGAATCCAAAAGCCTGCATGATCTTATCCAAAAAACTCCAGCTGACCCTATCATAGGCCTTAGACAAATCCAATTTTATGAACATAGCCCGTTCTTGAGACATACTCATAGAATGAATGGCTTCAGAAGCAATAACCACCTCGTCAAGAATCTGCTTATCGGGAACAAATCCTCCCTGCTCCTCAGATACAATCAAAGAAAGGCATTTTTTTAATCTCTCCGCTAAGAGTTTTGTAATAATTTTGTAAATCACATTGCAAAGCGCTATAGGTCTAAAATGGTCCAGCTGGTCCGCCTGCTCTTTTTTCGGAATTAAAACTAGAAAGGTGGTGTTCAAGGCACGCAACATCTCCTTATTGGAATAGGATTCTTGTATCACTTCAAAGAGATCTTGCTTGATGACATCCCAGAAATCTTGGTAAAAATCAACTGGAAAACCATCAGGTCCAGGAGCTTTACCTCTTTTCATGCTGAAGACCACTCCTTCAACTTCAGTCCTCTCAACAGGGCGCATAAGATATTCGTTTAACTCCGAGTTCACCAAAGAGGGGATGCAAGACAACACAGTATTTTCCACTACCTCAGGTGAAAATGGCCCTTCCGTGAATAGGCTAGAGAAGTAACGAACCACTGCTCGAGAAATGTCCAGCTGAGAATTGAGGCGCACCCCATCCGGGCCCTCCAGGTGGGAGATATAGCTCCTATTTCTCCTAGCTTGGATAGATTTATGGAAGAAGGACATGTTCCTGTCACCTTCCTGAAGCCAATCAACGCGATCCTTCTACTTCCAGAATATCTCTTCCCTGAGTTCCCACTCAGCCAGCTCTTTTACCGCATGAGACTCAGCCAAATGAAGATCAGCAGAGAGGCCAAGGTCCCTGATCTGTCTGGTAATACTGTCTAAATGAACTTGAGCTTGCTTCCTCTTAGAATGGAGGTTCCCGAAGCTGTTGATGTTCCAATACTTCAGCCTCCCTTTGATATACTAGAGTTTTTTAGCAAAAGAGAACATAGCTGTGCCATAGCCAGGTCCTCCCTGTCTCCACCAAGTCCTCATTAAATCCTGAAGCACTGGTTCTCTGAGCCACATGAGCTGGAATTTAAAGGGAGGCTTCCTTGGTCCAAGAATGTGGCAAGTAGAAAGCTTGATTGGCCAATGGTCTGATCCCCCCCAGTCTAGAATTTCCACAGCAAGAGAAGTGGCGCTAGACTGCCAGTAGCAGGATACTAGAAATCTATCAAGTCACTCAGAGATGCCATCCTCTCCACTTCTCCTGTGCTCCAGGTGAAAATGCCATTAAGAGGTTTAATATCAACAAGGCGCAGGAGGTCAATATTGTGCCTCAAGATCTCAGAGGAAGGTCCCAGTCGAGCAACACCTCCCCTCTTCTCTTCCATGCTGAGGACAGCATTGAAATCCCCAGTCATTATCCAAGGCAAATATGGATGGCAGCTTCTAATGTAACAAACATGTTCCTATAATTTCCGCTGCCCAGAGAGGTCAACAGGGGCATAAACATTAGTGACAAGAATGATTTCGCCTGTCTCCTTATCTGCAGCAGTCATTGAAAGGGCAGAACTATTGGCCATCCAGCCAAGAGGCATTATACGCTCTGGGTTCCAGCAGATAGCCAGCCCACCAGAGCTGCCCAATGCTCCAACACATTGGCTATTCCTGCAGTACCAAAATTTTTGCATATAAGAAAACCATGAATCTACTAAAAATTTAGTCTCCTGAATACAAAGGATATCAGGGGAATTAGCACTAACCAATTTGCTCATAGCTTTTTGACGGGGAGAGCTATTAAGACCCCTTACATTCCAAGAAAGGACAATCATTGAGGAACAGGGGAGAAATGTTCGTCCAGGGGCTTAACATGCCCTTCCTCTACTAGAAGATCCCCTGTAATTTTAAGCTTCTCTTGGTCTTTCCTATGCCCAGCTCGAGAGGGATTGGATCCCGTAGCCTTTTTGAAGGGTCTATGCATAATCCCAAGGTTTGAAGAGGAACTTTTGTCATTCCTGACTTCTTCCATCTCCTTTGCTAAGTCCACCTAGCGCACCTCCTTTTCACCTGATTCTAGTATGTCAATATTGGGAATTCCCTGAGCATCACTATCCATCTCCTAGGACTGGTGTGCCATCAGAGGAAGAGAGTCTCCAGCTGGGGCGAGCTGCTCCAAAGTCCCTTCGTCCTCCACCTGCTGCAAATCCAGGATGCCGTCTTCAATATTCATGTTGTCCAGGACTTCAAAGCAATTAAAGTTAACCTCTAATTGTCTGTCAAAATTTGTCCTTTTATGCCCACGGTTCTTGATGCGGCGTCTAACTATAGAAAATCCTTTCTTGTCTGGACCACTTAAACCATTTGCTCCTTGCTCAAAACTTGGCTGGTAGAGTGGATTTTTGCCTTTAACTGTGCTTGCTGAATGGTCCTGGGGCTTATCCTTGGGATACTACTGTCTGGATCCGCCATTGCCATTGGGCATCCTCGTTTCGGCCCCCTCTCCCTAAAGAGCAGAGTCACAAACCACCTGCAGACACTGCTTGTGAAGATGACCATACACATGGCAAATACGGCACCGGAACGGAATAGCTTCATAATTGATTTGCTGAATCCATGAGGAGCTACCCAGACAAATCTTGAGAGAATCTAGCAAGGGGTTGTTCAGATTAATTTCCACACATATACGGGCATACGATATAACCTTTCTGTCCAGTGTCTGGTGCGCTATTGCCATTGGTGTTCCCAGCGTAGCCGCTAACTGGTGGAGAATGTCCTCATGCCAAAACTCTAGGGGCAGTCTCGGCAGATGAACCCAGACTGGAACACAAGTGGGGAGGTCCTCCATAGAATTAAAACCAGAATGCCAAGGTTTAAGGAACAGGCCAATTCAATCGTAGAAATATGGGCCTCCTTCGAATATCCTATTCCGGTCTACAACAGAGGAAAAATTAACCATGAAATAGTTGTTCCCTGCTAACAAGATGTCAAAATCCTCGTCAATCTGCCATGTCTGCCTGATCCAAGCTTCTAGGGCCGTTAACGAAGTACGAAGACCCAAAATTTTGCAAATTAGGGTATGGGTGGATAGATATTCAACCTCCTCCTTCACAACGTCTGGGGATATTACCAGAACAGGTCTTTCTTGGCTTTTAGGAAGACATCCGTTGACCTTCTTGAGCTTAGAGGACTCAGACACAAAGATCTTGTCCACCTCCTGCGTAACACTGCCAGTCAGAGGACGCTCATCCCTTGGGGCACCATTCTGTTCGCCCAGATTCCGCAGGTCGCCCTGCATCCGCCCGACATCCGCAGCCCTCATCCTTCTCCCAATTCGACTTAGTCCATCCTTGTTAGTTTTCCTTTCTTACCTAAGGTTTACTTGTTTAATTTTTTTATTCATTTAGTAGCCTTGGATTTTAAGTAACCCAATTTACTCCAAGATTTTGACTTGGTCATATGATTATCACTTAGAATTTCTCACCCCAACTTTAAAACTTTCCAAGTATGTATCATATACACCACATTAGTTATCTTGGATTTCCTACATTTGTTTGTTTTTATTTTTATTTTTGTATCCTTTGGTTTATCCAAAGTAGTTTCTATGCTCTCCATGATCAAAACTTACACACACAACAACAAACCATCCATTAATAAAAGTAAGTCAAGGTACACATACATTAAATTTACTTTCTATTTAATTCCATTTTAATCATTTAATTTAAGTAATTTTATACTTTAGAATACTATAATTTATTTAGCTTTAACATTATGTGTTACTATGTTATTTTCTCAAAGCACCATCCCTTGTTAGACATGAGTTAAATGTGATGATATTAAAGTGGGGAATATATATACACATAATATTTTAAAATTTTTGTCAATTACTGATGCTTTATCTCTTTTATGAACCCATTAAGTTCAATATCTCTAAGTGCATACCTTAAATGGTTCATCAAGAAAGGGGTGGGGAGACCATTGGTATTTCATAAAATTCTTGTCCCCTATACAACCACTTTATATCAATCCAACCTTCTCATAAACACTTACCTAAGACTTATCTCTTGTATTTCACACTCATCCAACCATTTACCACCTTCATTAACCCCTTCATAAGTCTAAAACCCTTTTCTCATGGTTTACATTACATTGTCAACCCCATCGATCCTACACTAAAACTAATAAAACTTGTTAAGGGTCTAGATCAGCCTTGGCTAACCTAGACTAGGACCTAATTTTTTTTATCAATCTCAATATAGATTTGATTGGGTTGACCCTGTCAGCTAAAATTTCATAAAGGTTTAGTGTTAGATTTAACTATATATACACATTCATTTCACCATTTCCTAGAGAGATAATAAAGTTAATTATTCATTTAAACTTATTTGTAATTTGCTCTTCTACCATTCTACTTAGATAATCATAACTTAGGGTTTACACTTAGATAAAAATCTTGTCTTGTGGAAAAGTCTTAGATGTTTTGGCCTTTCTTAGTGATCTTTACAAACCACAACAACTTCTTAAAAAGCACCTTTGGCCAAGGGAGATATTGAATCTTGATGGATTCATTTTCAAGGTAAGTATCTCTAATTTTACTCCTCTATTTTAGTAGATAGAAGAAACATAAGTAACAAATTTTGAATAAATATCTCTCCATGGATCAAGGTCTTACCTATACATGGATTAATTAGGATTATATTATACATACTTAGTTTTATGTTTACTAACCCCCACTTTATGCCATAATCTTTAGTGAACACTAGATTAGAATTTACTTTCCTTTACATTTACTTTATGAATATGAAAACATAGGACCTATCTAGGGTTATTGAATGGTGTTGTTTGACTAGAGTCTTTGGAATCCTCTCTACTGATATTGTTATGGTAAGATATTCTTTGGTTAGGTCTAGCAGATACATCTTGGTCATGACCCTAAATATCTAATGTATCAACAATCAGAAGTGTACGTAGGATTTATCTTCTTTGAGATAGGATTCATTAATAGATCAATAAGATTTCCCTTTGTATATATAAATTTTTAAGAAGCCTATAGCCAAACTATGTATAAGTTTAGAGGATATTCAAATAAAGATATATAGATTCAAACTATTAATTTTGCAATATATATCTATAAAATTAAAGTGTTTAAGTAGTTTCTAGTTCATTCCTTTATAAATTAGATTAATAAAAACTCAAATTGAAATACAAGGTTTTAAGGTGTAATTGTGATTTAGAATATTGCACACAATTGATCTGGTGAATGTGGGATATCCAATTTGGCTAGGAAGGACTACCTTTACACATAATAAAAACAAGGAAAATATTTGATTAATAAGATATGTTAGTGGGATGCCTAGTACTAGTCTAGTCCCAGGAAGTAATGAACTTCCTAACAAGGATGCCAACCCACTTTATGAAGACATTAAGTGAATACAAATGGTAAAGGAAATTAAAAGATGCATATAATGATATATATGAAATTGAAGTATTTTGAATTAATATACTTCCTTTTAATTAATATTAGTGAAGTTATCATGCCAATATGCTTCAATAGAATCTTCATCTTCTTGTATGATTTCTAATTGGTTAAAAATACATTCTATGGTAAGGGAATAAATAATGGTGCAAAGCCCTTACTAAAAATCATTATGACTCTAATTAGTGAAGAAAGGCTTAGGGATAATTAGTAAATTATGAATGGTAATAACTTCATATGAGGATCTAAGAAGTGTCATATATAGATAAAATTCATGTTTTAGGAAATATAGAATCAGGATAAATTTTGATGTTCTAAAAAATAGGTCTCATTTTTAAGATAGAGAATATTTAGACAAGGATTGATGTTGATCCTATAAGATAAATGTTGATTATATGAATCAACATCAATTTTGATAGGAAAGACACTACTTTGAAAATAGGAGGCTAAAGGTTGGTTTAATGAGATTTAGGACAGTGTAGGGAAGACAAAGATGCTAAAAAGAAACATAAAATATAATTGGAAAAGATAAAAATAACAAAAATAACAAAATAAAGTTACCTTAATAGTGCTCAAAGTTTGTGATAATTATGAGGTTGATATGTTGATTTCTAGTCCTTTGATAGATGTTAAGGTGCTAATATGGCAATGTGTCTTCCAATAGGGGTGATAAATCATCTTATAACCATCTCTGAATAATTCCTTAGTCATTTTATAGAAAAATCATTTTCCCTTATTCAAGGGAATTATGGGAACAAATTGACATCAATTCTATCGAATCAATGTTGATCATGGGGATTATTATCATTTCAATCCATTTTTTCTAAATAATTGTTTTGATTGTTTTAATCATGTATTACATTAAGCTCTAAGTTGTTATATAAGTTTTATGTTGTGAGGGGGTTTATTAGGTAATTTTAACCATTTGGGATTTTATTGTATTTTAGTAGGCTTTGCTAGATTTAGTTGTTGGTAATCAGTTAAAATTAATTACATGGGGTAAAATAGTAATGAATGAAACTAAATGCATGGGATGAAATGGTAATTAGTGAAATTAAATGCATGGGATGAAATGGTAATTAGTGAAACTAATTATGTGAGGTGAAATATTTATAGGATGAAAAATGTACCAAAGACATATATTAGCATAAATATATACTATGCAAAACTCCTAGTGCCTACAAAAAGATCTAGAGTTAGAAATACTTATCTTGAATAGAACTTGTTGATTCTCAATCTCTCCTTAAGCTAATGGTGATTTCCAAGATATTTTTTTTATTGTAAATATCACAATGTTTGAATTAAGATTTAGGATAAAAGGACTCATCCTATTTCATCCAATATTACACATTATAATTTTTCCCTCCAAGGCAAAATTTAAACAATAACTTCTACAAATGTAGACTGAAGTAGAATTATGAGTAATAATAATGTGAAATATGAATGTTACTCTCTATTGTATCACAATTGGAATTTGTATTTATAATTATATATTATCCTACCCATTTTCATAATTTTATCCAATAATATCAATGCACTTTAACTTCGAACTAGATTAGCTTGGGTTGACTAGTTGTAAAGTGTACATCTTAAATTTTAGACTACATCTACTTGGGATAACTTAGTTTAAATTTAGGTGGGATGCATAATATGATATATCAGCCTAGGATGTTATAGTCATAAAAGATAGGTATTAGTTTAAGTAGTGGTTATTATTAGGAAGATTTCTTAGGGGTTTAAGTTTAGAGGGAAGTGTAGTAGAAATAGGTTTGATAGATAGATATAAATGTCTCTCATGAATCACCATCAATCTACCCACACCTTTTTTAGTGCACCCTTTAGGGCATTCACTCATAATGATTAAAAATCAAGAAAATTTTGTAAGAGAGAAAGAATCAATAAATGATAAAGTTTAAAAATATTGTGTGTATGCATATGCCCACTCTCAATCTCATAAAATGTCATTAGAGTGTAACATGGGATGGATTTTTGACAAATAAAATATCAATTCACTAATTGAGATAAGAAATTATAGTATAAAATATAAAATAAATAATTTTGTAAATGCATACCTTCACTTACCTTGTTGATATGGAAGAGAAGATGTGCATGAAGCAATTGAATAAATGTGTACAGTTTGTAGAAAAATAAATGAATAAGATAAAATTGAAATTTTTATAAAAATATGGGGTTAACACTAAAAAATCATATACTTGGTCAAGATTTTTAATTTTCTTTTGGTTTTTTAAAAGGACTTATATAAATTAATTTATGATAAAAATACATAATTTATCAGTAAATAATTGAAAGTTATTTTTTTTTACAAATTTTAACTATAAAATGGTTTAATTATTATTCATTTGCACATTTTGTATTATTGGAAATTAGAGCTCTATGTATCCTAATTTATTAGAGAGAGATACAATGGATCAATCTTGAGGAGGTGGATGAGTTGGACGATGGAATGTAGTGGTATATAACATAGTCCAGGTATGGGGTGTATTTATTGGTAATTTGTAACCGCTTAGAATTAAAATATACAAGATTAGGAAAATTAATTACTAGGGAAAATTTGTGTAGCATAATTTTCCCCAGAAAGTGTACTAATAGTGTAGGAATTATAATGGGAAATAGGTAGGAGACAAATTTTCCTAAAATAGATTAAGGTTATTTATGATGGCTTAGTGAAAATTCAATATATAAGTAATATGATATCAGCCAGGTTGATGTAGTTGAAAGGGGAGGATTTCATAAGTGGTTAATAGAATTTATGGTAGTTAATATACTTATGTTTAGGGTGTTTGAGAACATAATTTATGAATGATAGCATATAAATGTGGTTGAAAACATATATGTTGGTATATGTAGTGTGTAGAAAGGGTAGATATAGTATATAAAGGCCAATATATTCTAAATTATTATAGGGCTAATGTAGTCTAGTTACATGACAAATTATTTTGAGTGTAATAGATGACTAATTTAGTTGTGTACATCATTGATATAGTAAAAAGGATGACAAAGGGGTTGATATAGTGTTTTACATTATTGATGTAGTTAATTTACTTATTTATTTATTTTTTAATTATTAAAGTATGATTTATGTTAATATTCAAATATACATCTAATAGATGCTCTATTGTTTGGCATTTTATAGAGGTGACATAGACTCTAGATACTATTGGATACAATGTATATACCGAATATACTAGATAGATTATCTATCATGGATCAATCTCAACTTACTACACTTGGTTTTATTTAGCTCATGGAGATGTGACATATCCCATTGAGTATTGAGTTAGTCACCATATTCCTAGGAACATTAGAGAGATTAAATAATGTTTTTAGATGGGTCGTGTATGGGGATACCATTGAGGTGGGTATTACCCTATAGAATGTGTATTAATTGTTAATATTACTAATTATTGGCACACCAATGGTGTGTAATACACCAAATTAGAATGATTATAGGTGAGCTTTAGTGTTATGGGTGACTATCTCAAAAAGGTATGCCTAGCCTAGGTTGGTGGTGCATATTTTTAATGTTTATGTTTTGGTCATTTAAGATATCTATAAGGCCATTATTGGACTTATGATAGATTGATTTCTCTATCACAAGTCATATAGATAGGTCCCATTGTATATTATAGATTTGTGTCACTCGATGTTAGAGGAAGGAACATTATATGATTTATGTTATGAAATTTGGGTGTAGTTAATACATGATTTTTATAGCATATTATCTAGGGGCCAATATACTATGGGGCCCATAGTACTTTTTTCTAGGTAAATTAATGAGAGTTTTCCTATGTATAGGTTGAAAAGGTTACCTCATGTTATAGATGATGCCCTCATGTGTTCGAATATATGGACATAGGACCATTTGGTTCACATTGTATCATATTTCTTAGTGTTTAAGAGTGTGACATAAGGTTAAATTATTTGATGCACATATGGGCATGATGAATTCTTGGAAATTATACCAAATAAATTTTACACACAAGTTTAACTAAATATTGTGGGAAATTATCCTTAGTGGGAGGAGTCATATGTAGTGTCTTGTGTACCTATGAATTTGGGATTTCCACATCTAGTGGATCATATAGTGGTTTTCATTTTGGGCCAAACACATGAGGGAATGACATGGTGTGGGAGGTGTCAGGACACTAGTATAGGTTGTCATTATATGGCCTCACTGAATGAGGGTTTTTATATGATGATGTAGATGATAAGGAGGAGATATAGTAGTACCAATTATACCATAACAAGGGATACCACAACAACAACCACATCCATGGAGATATAGATGGGATCCAATTCCACCATTAATACTTTTAGATGCACAACCATAGGAATATCTAGTATCACAACTTATGTTGAGTTGGTCTATTGTGTAGTAGATTCATATCAAGAAATGATCACGTGATGTAGCTTAGATAATAAATATGTTTCACACCACCACATAACCATGGTACATACGAGGTGTTTGGTGGTCAAATAGATATAATGACTATTGGTGAGTAAGATGTGGTTTATTATGATGATATGTATATTATTTAGATAGAGATACATGATTAGATAGATGTATGAGTTTGAAAACATATATGTGAGATATAATTTATTTTGGTTTTTAAGGTGTTGCAATGGAGGAGGCATGATGGGATATTATGGTAGAGATAACTCATCATGATATATTAGATGGGATGATGCTGTAACATGATAATACATAGATGGTTGATCCTATGGTTTCTTTAACACATGTATATACTAGTTGTTTTTAATTGTTTGGAAAGGTAGAATGAGAGATGAAAATACTATTAGATGTAGCATAGGTATCATTACCACCATGATTTGGTCAAAGGAGTTGCAAGTGTGTAAGTCACTGGCTAAGGAGAGAGTTTTCCACTTAGATACAACTAGATAATTGAAATTATTTTAGGCCCAAGTGGTCAATTTATAAGGGTAGGTTGATGGGATTCAATAATGGACCAATATCTATAGTGGACTATTTAGATAGGGTAGTCATAGGACTGTATGGTTAGTCTAACACATCCTCATGATGGACCTCAATGTTAGAGTTATATTTTATACTATGATTTTATCAAAATTTGAGCCATATGTGTGTGTGTGTGTGTGTGTGTGTGTGTGTGTGTGTGTTTTATGACTTATGGATGTTATTGATGTATTTTATTTCTAGCATTGTTTTTGATTAATTAATGATATGAAAAATGTATGATGTTTTTGACTAAATGCATGATAAAAAATAATGATAATTAAGAGAATGAAAATATGATTTTTTTTAAAAAGATAACATTGGTAAATAAATGTCAAAAATATGTAAAGTTAATGTTTTGCAAATGTTTAATAAAACATGGGAAAACAAATGCAAAAACAAAGATATTATAACAGCATAAACCAATAAATATGTAAAATACAAAGAAACATAGATATTGTGTTAGCCTATAATTTAGAAAAGTATGGTTGTTTATGGACATGTTAAGATGTGGAACATGGTGTTTATGGAATATACGGGTATTTTTTTTGGAAGGCTTGGTATTATCTAAGGTCTTATACTATAAATCACAATAGGAAAACCAATGATATGTGAAAATAGGAATTATGATCAAGGTTATGATTAAATGATAAACAATATTCATCAAGGAGAATATTAGGGATATTGTGGTGAAATGAGGGAATGAAAAGTAACACATAGTCATTGTAACAATCCTTAATAGAAATGAGACACACTAGGATAATGTTAAACTGCTAAAAACTTATTTGAATAACAAGGACTTACTGTACTCTAACTAATAGACATAAAATACTGGGATAATAAGTGGGGTACATCGATCATCTTGAGAAGGTCATATATGCATGAAAAATTAAAATGGGCCTACCTTCCCACAACATGTTACCTATTCCTTAGGACCCATTATAGATCTGTTGGTCTACTATAAATATTGGGTATTTGTGTGACAAATTAGATGGCACTAAATAGTATAATGATACCTCCTATCCCATTATATTTTCCTACCAAACTCCAATGTAACTCAAATCTATCATGAGGCTAACTATGGAGTTTGAGATTTAATTGGAATAAGATATCTGCCAAAGATGAATCACATTTTTTAGTGTGATTTTGAATTTTAAATTTGTTGTTACCTTTTTATCAATGCCTTTTGTGTTGTTTATGATTTGGATTTTTACTTTTATGGATTTTTTTGTTCCTCCTCTATATGAATTTGGAAAATAAATCATGAGTGATATAAGTGATAAACACAAGAAGGCTTACACTTTAGTTAAAATAGAGAAGTAATTAAAGACTATGTCATATTGAAATATTCTTATAATTTTCCACAAGTAATTTTTAAATCTCAAGACTAACCTATGTGTTCTTTTAAATGAAATAATGATAAAGGATAAATAAGGATTGATAAGATATCCATTTATGTAATAAATTTTACAATGATGAATATGTTTTTTAACTAATCAATAGGGAAATACGATAGTGTTGGGTGTGGTATAATAGCCATGTCACATAAATAACTATATTATTTATCAAAATTAGATTAACACAAACATGAATCTAAGGGAAAATCATACCTAAATAGGGGGAAACTAAATAGTTTCCAAACACAAAAGATCATAAATAAAGAGTTAACTTTAGAGATTGATTTATCAAATGGCTTATTTAGAAATCAATGTTTGTAAGACAAAATATCATAATGTATAAAGTATATTATTAAAATTAAATATAGGAATCATGAGATTAATTGATAAATAATGCATCAAAAATCCTATAGTGAAATGTAAATATCAAATCCAATTCATATGAAAATGTGAATAATAATATGATGTAGCACAACCAATGTTCATAGATGTTGATATATTTCATGACATACATCATCAATAACATTACATACATATTATTGTATATCAAATATGACTATAATTATAGTATCATATATCTTCGTAGAAAGTCATACAAGGAAATTTTGATGCATGATATCTATGGAGAAAATAAGTTTGTTAGAAGAATGATGATTATATGGCACATTTCATGAAGAATAATTAATGAAATGAACCGGTACATCAATTTGACTAATATCTTCAGATCTTTGGAAAGATATATGTTATAAGGAAGTCTAAGCTTTTTCCCATGAATGATTTTGAGTACATTTTTGAGAAGATGATAGCGTAACTTGTGGTAAATCATGGAAGTGTTGTTGTAATACTATACACATATATGCATGATGTGTAGCACACTAATATAAAATTTATTAAACATCCCAATGTTTAGTTATACACTCTATAAATATCATAGGTAGAGGTATTTTATTATTAATAGGAGATTATATGGTGTATGGACAAAGTGAATCAATGTATTATCATAATTGTCGTCAATGAGTAAAGGTTTGTGCCATGGAAACAACAAATGCATATAAGGATAGAAAACTATGGATATTGAATATTTGTGGTAGGGGTGGAACCTAATGCATAATTTTATGCTAATAATATCTAATATTCATACAAATACTTGGCCCAATGACCAATAATACTATGGAATTTATAAAATAGCTCATTTTCCCATTATGTATGCAAGGGATCGAAATTGGTCAAAAGTAATAGATCAACATAATATTTAAGAAAACATAGATTAGTTGAAAAAATAGGCTCAATATATATAAGATAAGGTTTCAATTCAGGTCCAAGTAATGTTGTTGACATCTCAAGAGGGAGCATGCTCCAAAGATTAGAGAATTTAGCAAACTGATATGGTCCCATCATAGCATGATCAATAAGAATAATTTGAAGAGGATTAGAAGTGAATAAATGATAATTATTTGGTATGTGATCCATCTTAGATGTGTTAAAATAAATTTAAGAATAATTAATGTTAGGTAAGGTAGAATAATAAGAAACTACATTAATAGAACTAATACTATGTAAATGAAAGAATGTTATAAATAAGAATGATATCAAAGTATTTCTATATTTTTATCTTGAGAAAACATAATTAAAAAGGGATATTATAATGAATATAAATCATTATAATAATAGGTATAAAATCAATAACACAATCATCAATACTTTTATCAGTTGATAAAGATGAGAAATGGGTTATTTTAGCATCATTATGAAAGTGATAATTTTGTTTGTTGTCTTTTGATGAGACCTAGGTCATTAAAAAAGAGGTAATTGAGTAATTATATGTGAATAGAGATCAATTATTTTTAATTTTCAAAATAATCTCATTGGGTTTATCATCATCAAAATCTAATATGTTAAGTGGTATATTACCTTTAAGTTTAGGGTGTCCATTATAACTTCTATCAGAATAAATTGGATAATTAAATAATTGAGATTAATGAAAATGAATCCTAACCAAATATTTAAGGGTGTCTAATTTTAAAATTACACATTCTTGTAATTTTTCAAAATATAAGGGTTTCTGTTTCCTTAAATATTATATATACCACCATTGTGAGTGAATTAAACACATTGGCACGTGGATGAAGCTATAGCTCTCATGCGATGTGTCTAAGGTTGATCAAGTAACATATTATATGATAATAAGAAGTTAATGATCATGAATTTAATAAAAATTATGATAGGAAAAAACATGATAAGAATCAAAACATAACATAGAGGAGGAAATTGTATTCAATCATAGCCTTGACATGTAATTTGAGTATATTTAAGGTTGAATTTAGAGTATCCAAGAATTTTAATGAAGGAAAGGGATGTGATACAAGTTACAAAACCTTCATAAATTAAATCATGCTTGACTTTGATATCACTAACTTGGACATTAATGAATAGTGTAAGATCATCTACATGAAGTAATATTTCATCATGGATCATTGAAATGGTAGGAAATTTGAGTAAGAGATACATGTTTATTATTTCATCAATGTGTATGGGCATTTACTAACATTTTTTGAAGAATATTATCCTTAGACTTGGCTAAAGTAACTTCTTGAACCATAAGTGGAGGTCAAGGAATGTTAATATCAAATAAAAGTTACATTAAATGATTATGATTAAGAGGGAAAGTCCTTATGAGTTATAAAAAAATGAATTTGAGATGGGAGGTGAGAAATTTAAATTATAGGATCCCTTTCATAATATATAGTTACAAACATACTTGATAAAGGTGAAAAATGTTGAACCAAATCCATGGAAGGAGGATCAAGATTGAATTTAGATTGATGATGATTAGAAGTATGTTGTGTAGATTTGGTTAGTATATGTTGGCCAAGTGATTCTAAAAATGTTGAGGTAATTGATTCCATATGTGGCATGGTTGAGTTAAGAACCAAATCCCTTGAAGTGGTTGATGTGATGAGTGGAGATGTAGGGACATAAGTAGATTGATTTTATACATTCAAAGTAACTAGTTTTGTAAGTGAAGAGAGCTTGAATTAGATAGATAGAATATGTTGTAGTGATGAAATAAAGATGAGTATTAAGTTATATCATTATATTTTATACAATTTGGATAGATGATAAGGGTACAAATTGTGTTTCCATATGTTTAATATTTATGAAGTGAGATGGATAAGTATCTTTAACAATGTGGAAATTAGGAAAGTTTTTATAGTTATATTATGGATAAGGTTAAATATATGATACTACACACCTCATGTTGTTCATGTTGACTATATTTTCATCATTGGTTAGAGAGTTAGGGTCAACTGAAGTCTCCATAACATTGGAGGTACATGGTTGACTAGTATTAGATTTATGATTAGGAAGTGGATCTTTTTAGATAAAGAGGTGAGAATTAGATTGATTAATATCTTCATGCTTGAATTTGTAATCATGAGATTTAAATACCTTTTCATATGCATGTTGACATTCATGAATCATAGTTTCATGATAAACATTGGGACCAAGGATAAATTCAAGAGAAAATCTCCTAAGTTGTCTAAACATTTTATGAGAATCTCCGAAACTTGCATGATACCAATATAATTCTAAAAATTTCATGAGAATGTCCCCAACTTGCATGATACCAACATAATTTGTGTGGATCATACCAATTTTTGGTATCATGAGTAGAATAAAGTTCTCATGCTGAAATTTTAGGAATATGTTTTTGGATTCCCGCCATGGAAAGAGGTTGATGAGGATCTACATTATTCACATAAGAAGAAGTGGAAGAA
Organism: Torreya grandis; assembly: GCA_037957365.1. Classification (NCBI taxonomy): domain Eukaryota; kingdom Viridiplantae; phylum Streptophyta; class Pinopsida; order Cupressales; family Taxaceae; genus Torreya; species Torreya grandis. The sequence continues at coordinate 1,437,528 of JARHVA010002194.1, forward strand.
AAAGGATAAAATTTATTATTCATGAATGTTGGAGAAAGATTCACATCATTGGAACAACTTGAAATAATAACATGCATGGTGTGTAAATAATCATGGGTATCTATGACACCATCATTAGTAACATGTTAGTTTTTAGATATCATAAGCATGTGATTTCTTGTTAGAGGTTGGGAAGGATCAAATTGTCTTATTATAAAATCTTAATATTTATCTTGATCAAGGTCTTCTACCAAATATTTTGGTGTGAGATTCCTAATACAATACTATAATTTAGGATAAATCAACATTATTGAACAAATGGAAGAGATTATATTCTGAAAAGTTATGTTGATATTTGAAAGATAAGGCTTTCCTTATTTTGATGAAAACTTGGGCAACTTCATATTATAGCTATTTACAGTTAATAAAATGGAATAATATATTTTTAGGTAGATAATTGGTTTGAAATTCCTAAACAAATGCATTGAGTAAGTCTTCCAAACTAGAGATAGTGTTAGATTTGAGTTGATTTTACCAATCTAAGGCATCACCTAAAAAGTTTTCAGCTAAAATTTTTGTATTAACAAAGGTATTTAGCTTAATCCATTCTTCATAAAGGCTTTTAAAGGATTTCAAATACAACATGGGATAAATAGATCCCATTGTAGGTTATAGCAGGATTAATACTACCTATGTATATAATTTTAATTGGAGGGATTAATGGTTCATTTTCAAGATGTTTGATGACTTTGTTAAGGAGTGGTGGTTGAGTAATAAAATTACCTTGTGTATTTATGTGGGAGGGGTGATAAAATATGATACAAAATGTGTTTTTTTGACGTGGTGGGTAGTTTATTATTCAAATAGATTTCATTCAGAAGGGTGTTGTGAAATTATGTGAGGTCGATTCTAGGTGGCCTTTATAATCTCATAATAATGACCATTTTCCCAATAAGGATAGTTTATTAAGTTGTATATCCATAAGTGTGTAAATATTTGATTATTCTAATGTGTAGAACCAAAATATTAGGTACACATATTCTCACATAAATTATCAACTCTTTTGAGTGCATGGTACATGCATTAGGAGTGAAAACATGAAACCAAATATTTTTGTAGGTTTAACACGATTTTATACAAAATTTTGTGTTTGAAGATGAAAACCTAATGGTGAAAAAATGTTTGACAAATCTAAAGATATTTTTATATCACAGATGTGAAGTGGACATAATATTTGTGTATAACCTTCATAGGAATAATCAATACTAGAACAACATAAAACCATCAAAACATAGTAAGCACATAAGAAAAAAGAATAATTTATGATAAGATATTATAATATAATTATGGGTAATTTAGAAAATTTATAATATAATGATAGTGAAGAGGATTTATATGTGAATGGATCCTTTAAACTATAATGGGAGATAAAGGATCCTAAAACCAACGGCATAGAGAAAAAGATACACAACTATGAAACATGAATATTAAGAAGTATGAAGGGGAAAGGAAAATATGAAACTCTATCATAGAAGGGACTAGTAAAATATACCATGAAGTAATAAGGAAGATAGTTGATAGCATTAGTACAAATTTAGTACCAAAATTTCTAACCTTATGTTATTATTGGACGCACCAATATATTTCAAAGGCAATATTGTAGACACTTAATTTTGGCCACTTTTATACCTAAACTAACATTCACTTCAATTTCTAGCAAACAACACATTTTAAGCTTAGGAATCACTTGAATTACCTAAATTTGTCCACATAACAGATTTAACTACCTAGAAACATAATGAGGCTAGCTTATTTGGTGTATTACCCTATATGCATCACTAACCTAGTTTAGTTCTAACCATAGTCAAACTATAGCCTAGTAATTTGACACTTTTGGCATGTTAAGCTAATAAATCATAAAACTTTAAATAATTTCCAAAATCCAAAAAAGACTAAGTGATACTAATGATATTACAAATCTTAATTAATTGACTTAAACAAAAAATACAAATCAAATTATTGGATTTCATTTATCAAAAAAGGAATTTTTAGCCAAATATGAAGTCAAAGGTCAATTGAACTAATAAAGTGATTTACTATCTCATAAACATTAAAAATATGACTCACACCTCACAAATATCTCAAATGAATTGTCATGCCCCAAAAATATCTAAAATTAAGTCATCAAGATTTCATGAGTGCCTTAACCCCACCTAGAGTTAAACTAACTTCATCTAAGCTAATTTAGATTCAACCTAAGTTAAAATTTAACCCAACCTAACTAGGTTTAGAGTTAGTTATTTGAGTTATAAATAAAAATTCCTACATAATTATTTAATAATCTTTTAGGTGTAAGTTTATTCTATTGGAATGCCTTCTTGAAGCCTTTGAGAGTAGTGTTATAATGACCAATTTATGCCAAGCTCCACACCAAGCCACAAGTGATTGATAAAGGAGGTAAGAAAATTGTATTTTCTTCATCTCTATTTTTTCTCTTGATTATTGTGTTATGATCACCCTAGTTATTACGCAAGAGTGTTTAGTCTTAGTGAATTATTATGCTTGATGTTTTCTCATTTGTCCTAACAAGAGACTAATCTACATAATGTTTACTCTTTAAACTCCTAAGGTACAAATATAATTACTTCAAGACTATTAGGATGTATTTCCCATAATTTTTTCTAGAATTTAAAGGTGTACACCCTTTTTTATGGGAGATGCATATTGAGCTAAAGGAGTGCACAAGGCCTATAAAGAAGTGCTTGCATAGACTAAATCCAAATATGAAGCTAAAATTAAATGAAAATATTGATAGGATTTAGGATGTAGGAATTATATATCCCACTAAAAAAGTAGATTGGGTAAGTCCCATGATAGTGTAACCCATTAAATAAAGAGATATCAAAGTCTTTGGTTATCATATAAAACTAAATGATGCATGTATCAATATCCCATTTCCAATATTATTCATAGATAAAGAATTAGATTTAATCATATGACATTCAGTCTATTAATTAATAGATAGTTTTAGTGGATATCATTAAATCCATATCATAATAGAAGATCAGATGAAGACCACATTTTTAACAATGTGGGGGATAATTTAGGTACAAGGTAATGTCATTTGGCCTAAAACATGTTCTTGATATTATTTTCTAGAGTTGTGGTTACTACATTTAAGGACTTCTTACATCACTTTATTGAAGTTTACCTATATGACTTAGATGTGTTATGTTTATTCAAAAACCACCTTTAAAATTTATGACTTATGTTGGAAAGATGTAAATATTTTTGAATTGAGTTAACATTTTAAGAAATGTTTATTCTTTACACCCTTTGGTGTCTTGATAGGATGTGGTCTATGATGATGAAATATTAGTGGATAAATAAAAAATCATGTAATTATGGGACTTAAATCTTCTATAATGTTTTTTGAGGTTTTATTATTCTTAGGTCATATTGGGTAATATCAAAATTTTATACAGGGATATGATATGATATCAACACCACTACAAAAATGTCTTCACAAAGATATAAAGTTTGAATAAACTACAAAATTTTAATTAGAATTAATTGAATTAAAGTAATGATTAGTCACAACTCTAATCTTGGTCATAACTGGTTTAAACAAGCCTTTTCATGTCCATGTTGATGCATATAGTATCATAATAAGCACAATACTAGCTCAACTAGGAGATGGGGACCTAGATTACTCTATCCACTTCACAAGTCATAAGATTTCAGTAGAATAAATTAATTACACTACCATGGAATGAGAATATTTTTCTATGGTATTCAAACTAAAACATTAGGCATTATATATTAGCTACATCATTTGATATCTTCACTGATGAATAAGCTCTATAATATTTTGTGAACAAGACAATGTTAGGAGGATAGATATCTAGGTGGTTGATTTTAGTCTAAAAATTTTAGTATAGGATTAATGTGAAACTAGGTAGAGAAAACATGGGACCAAATCATCTCAGTCACATATGTAATGGTCAAAAGATAGAGGAGATACAATATGAGTCATAATACACTCATTTATTTATAGTCACTATGATTTCAAAAAATCTATATGCCATAATAAATTTTTAGAGAACACTATTTTCCCTATAGAATATTGAGAAAAGGAAAAAAATATATAGCTACACAAGTTCTATCATTCAAAATTATCAATGGGTTCCTGTATTAGATTGGTAAGGATGATATTTTACAAAGAGTATATTTAGATCAAGAGAGGACACAACTAATACAATAATCACACGAATAAGTTATGGGAGGGCATTTCATAGGATAATTTACTATGAGTAAAATATTTAAAAGTGTTTTTTGGTGACCTAATTTATTTCAATATGAAAACTGAGTCAAAAAACACTATGATGTATGTCAAAGAGTAGGTAGACTAAATTAGCTCAATAAAATGCCTTTAAATATAATGTTATCTATCTAAAAATTTGAGCAATGTGAAATTGATTTTATAGAGCCCATTAATCCACTTAGAAATCAAAATAATGTGAGATATATAATCATTATGATGGATTATTTTTTAAAATAGGTAGAAGATACTAAGACACCAAATTATAATTCCAAATACGTAGATAAATTATTTTATGAAAACATAATAACTAGGTTTGGTTGGCTTGTAAATGTATTCAATGATAGAGGAATGCACTTATATAATAAAAAAATAAAAAACTTGATTGAAAAATTAATGAGTTTTCATCATAAAAATACTATGTATTATCCCCAATCAAATGGATATGTGAAAGCATAAAAAAAGGTTATTAAAAATATGCTCATGAAAATATACAATATATAGAGGGATCAATGGGAATATCAAATCCATGTAATCCTATGAGCGTATATAACCAACTAAAGATGTGCAATAAGAGTTACTTATTTTAGTTGGTCTATGAAATGGAAGTAGTTATTCCAATAGAATAATTAGTTCCCAATCTAAGAATCTCACTAACAATGTGACTAGGTGATTAGGATTTGCTTTAGGCATTTTCTTATATTTAACTAGAATGGAAGAAAATAAGAAAATGGAAAGTTGGACATAAGAGATTCATAAAAAGAGACAAAAAACTTAGGATGATCTCAACCTATGATCAAAGTAATTTTATTAAGATCAAAAAGTCTTGTTATATGAAAGTAGGTTTACAACAGATCTTAAGAAGCCACATATTACATGGAAGGGTCCATTTATTATTCATGAAGTGTCAAAAAAAGGCACTATTGCACTTAGATACCTTCATGGAATCATTCTACCAGGGTGGGTAAACAGTTTTATCCTTAAGACATAACACCAATGATCTTTAGAAAAGTACATAGAAAAAGAGTGGGTGTAAGTTGCACTATGTATCAAGGAATTTTATTTATTTTATAGTTGTTTTAGTGTAGATATGTATGGTTTAATATCTATGTCATAGACATTCAAAGAATGTATTAAATTCAATGTCAGAGAAAATGAAAAGGAAATAATAGAGCATTGAAAAAACATAAATTGGTCAATGTAATGGTCAAAGAAATAAGTCTAAGAATGATGTTAATAAGAGGTATGATGGATAGGTATAAAATGAAAAATTCCAAGGTAATTAATGAAAAATGAATTCAATGATTTTATTATTTTAAAATAAAATATATGTGTCATACCGTGTTGATTCGCAATAAAAGAAATTATTTATAAGATAAAAGTTAGTGTGTCACATTCTTGAAGTACATTATATGAAACATGAATTTGATGCATCGATAAGGTAAGAGTCACATAAAAATGACCATTATAATTAAAAGCAAAGAAGATAATGACATGAAATTATATTAGTGATTTAATGCAAAGATTTAAAAAATATTAGGGGAGGAAAATATATGTAATGCATGGAAAATAAGGGAAAATGTAATTTTAATCTAGAGTGAACAAGATCCTTATAAAATTTGATATTTATCCATATAATTGAGAAGAGATATTTTTATGTAATTGATATAATATAGATAAAAATGGAGAGGCTTTAAATTCTAGTGTCATCTTTTTGTTACAAAAGGAAGACATATGTATTGGGTTAGCATAGAAGCAGATGAAATATAATGATCTTGAGCCCTTAGAATTCATCAATGTAGATAATAACAAATGGTTCCCTAAGGAATAAGTGGTGAGTTCATAAACAAGATCTCTAGCCCTATTAGATAGGTTGTATAGATAAGAAGCAGAATGTCTATTAATATTTCCTATCTTTGGCTAACTATATGAAGTAGTGATGACTTTCCTAAAAGGGTTATCCATTTATCTAGTATGTTATATTATACATCAAATTCAACACCATGACACAAGTTATTGAGTTACCAGTAAGTGGAAATCCATTAGAACCTTGACAAAATAAGATCCTTCCATTATAATATTACATAAATGAGGCATATACATGATCTTTCATAGGGATTCCCATTGATATAATGAATTATTCCCCATATTCAAGTGTTGGAAGAATGTATGACTAAGAGATATTGATAGTCCATAAAGAGTGCACAACAAGCACCAAAGGAGTCATTGGCATTACACATCACATGATTACATCAGGAGAATACTTCAATTGTCTAAAGTTAATAGTATTTGAGCTTATCACCAACATAGATAACATCATATCAAGTGAATTTCAATCTTTTTAATATCAATTTCACCTAATGGAAATTATTTGATGGTTTAATCATGACAAATGTGAACTATTGGACTTTAAATTCCTTTTATAACCTTGATTTGATGATAAATGGATAAAATTATTTGAATTTTGGGTGATTTAATTAGTCTTGGATTGAAATTCATGGGTTGATTGCCTTGCATGCTCAGGTGCCTCAACATGTCTTCAAATATATAAAAGCAATCAAAATGGTAACCAAAATGTATAATGAGATTCAAATATAGATATAATATCTCACCAAGCCACTATTCATGCTTTGGTCATTCTTCATTGACATAAATGATGTGGTGCATGTAAATGGAATAAGGCCATAGTTTCAAGGTTAGTGAAACCATTGTGATCCATACCTACCAATATAGAACAACCATAACCATAAGCACAAGTGTAAGTGTATGGCCAATAGTAAACAAAAATAGAACCATTTACTTTTTCTTCATGGGAATTTGAAATAAAGTGAAAATATCTTGATCATAGATATTTTCCAACACCAAATATAACTCACTAGTTATCTTCATAGTTCACAAATAAGAGGATGTCAAAGATCACATCAAAGTATAAATTGGAAACACTGAGATTCATGTCAAATGAAATATAAATATCATTGCTAGAGGACATAAAATATGATGTTTATAAGGAATAAAAATAAAAGTAATTTTTTTATTTTAGAAAGTTTTTTTCACTTTCCAAGTACATAATGTGGTCCCAACCATTTTTATGGTGTAGATTTCCCCTCCACCTCAGTTAATTATAGTGGATACAATTAGTTAGGAGGAAGAAATTAAGTGAAGAACACAAATCATTTTCAAAGGAGGAGTATCAAGCTCATGACTATCAAAAATTATATCTTCATCAACATAGTTTGTTGCATAAAAACATGGATATAACAAGTAAGGGAACACCAAAAAGTTACCCAATAATTTTTAACACAAACCACACACTTTGGACACTATGAGGTTGTATACAACAATTTTAGCATGCATGGATTAATTTTTCATAGATTAAGATGTTGAAGAGGATACATTTGAATAATAAAAACCTATTCCATATACCCATGCATCAAAACACCAAAATAAAATTTTGGTCATAATTGAATGTTCAAAATCACCATTGGAAAGCATCAAATGGTCATATATCCATCTCCTTATCCACCAAACTCACCCCCTTTATCCTCATATTTAGTAACACCACTAATAGTAACCATTCCTAGTTGTAAATATGTTGAGTTTGTTGCACCACATGTGAGACAACAACATTATTTGGATCAATCTCAAATATCACAAAAAAACTCTGACCAATCTAAACCATAATAGGATATTGTAGAAAATAATTATAGTAAAATAAAAAAGGATAAAGAGAAATATAAAATGGGTAATGTGGACAAGGAAAATTAAGATAAGGATCGATCCAAAAAATAAGAAGAATAAGAAGAAGAGAGAATAAAAGTGAAGAAGAATATAAAAATAAAATTTTGAGGAGCAAAAATTTAAAAAGGAGCAAATAATTGAATTGAAAAATGATCTAATTGTTGAAACCCAAAAACCTCAAATCAAATATATGAGATCAGGATTAACCTAGGGAGGATTTGAAGAAGAATACCTATATACACATAATACTTTCAAACTTTATCATTTACTAATGCTTTCTTTTTTGTAGTAACCTATCGAGTATCAATCTTTCTAAGTGCATGCCTCAAAGGGTGCACCTAGAAAGGGTTGGGAATACCACTGCTAATTTCAAGTATTGTCCCTTATTACCACTTACTATCTACACAACCATCTCCTAAAAACATTTCCCTAAGCTTTTACTCTTATTTTATACCCTCTTCTAGTCTTTTTTTGCCTTTATTATCCCTTCCCTAGCCTAAAATCATTTTTGATAGTTTAAGATAAAATATTTAACCCATCAACCCTATAATATAATTGAAAAAACTCATTTAGGGTCTAGGTTGGCCCTTGGCTGACTTGTACCAAGACCTAATTTGTTTTTGTCAATAATGATATTGAGTCAATTCGGACAACTCTATCGGTGAAAATTTTGGAAAGGACTAGGGTTAGATTACACTTTATTTACACATTCATTTAATAAATTCTAAGAGAAGAGAAGAAGAAGAGATATATATTTCACAGATGCTTATCCATAATTCTTCTTGAGGAATATAGATTAGGGTTTCATACTTTCTTTGGAGATATAAATCTTGTCTTGTGGAGAAGTTTTTTGGATGCATTTATAGGTTGTGTATCCTAAATATAATTTATCCTTTTCATCCTTAAATACCACAACAACCTATTGGTAATCACCTTGGCGAAGGGAGAGATTGAGGCTCAATGGGTTCATATTCAAAGGTAAGTATTCCTTACTTTGTTCCTCCTTTGTAAGAGTAGAAAGATATGTATTTTTACTTCTCTCCCATGCATTAGGATTATGTATACATTGACATGAGTATATGTCTCCTATGCATGTTTACTTTTGATGCTTATTACCCCCACTTTATGCCATAATATTTTGAAAACACTACATTATAATTTACTTTGTTTGTTATTAGTTTAGAGAATATGAAAACATAGGACCTAGTTAGGGTTATATAATAGTTTTTATTGACTAGAGGATTTGAAACCCTCCCTAATAATATTATTATGGTAAGAGGTCCCTTGGCTAGGTCTAGTAGAGCCATCTTGGTCATGACCCCAAAATATATTGTATCAACAATCAGAAGTGTAATTAGGATTTAAATTCTTTGAGTTAGGATTAAACTTCTTTGAGTTAGGATTAATTTATAGATTAGTTGAATTTACCTTTGCTTATATTCTAGTGAACTTGATGTGAATATGAACCTTGTAGGTTTTATTTCATGCCATTTTTATCATTTTATTATATTTTTCCATATTAGAGTAATATATCAAACCAATTGATATAGTTATAAATTTTATTGAGCAATTTTAACACAGCCACTTCAAAATGACTCTATTGTATCTATGTGATTCTTCATCAACTATAAACTACTAGATTAAATAGTTTGACATAATATTCTTATTCAATTTAAAATTAGCATACATTATTAAATAGGTCAATTTTTTCTACTAATTCGTTATAAAAACATATAGGTCAATGAAAACTATCAAACATGTAGACCCTATTAATTATTCTTCCTTATCATATAGGGTTTTATATAACTTGGTTGAATCAGTCAACCCAATTTTCAAAATTTGAAAGAAATAATTAATCACCACATAAATTTTGAAACCTAAATCATCTTCAATACCACCAAGGTTTTTTTCTCATCTCTCTCTATCATTTCATGTTTTTATTTAGTTCCTTTTTTCACAAGTTAGTAGTCTTCAAAATTTCAAACCTATAACTAACTAGGTTAGCCTAGTCAATTTAGTTCTATCTAAGAGAGATAGTAGTGATATAGTCAACTCTATTTTGTATTATTTACATATAGTGTTGCTTAAACTGACTATGTACTATACTTAATCAATGAATTAACATATACTTACTAGTAATTAATTCACTTTTCCTTTTTAGTTATTTGCATGCGTAGAGTAACTCATATAGTTTAAATAAGTAGTTTTTAAAATTACCATTTAAGTTAGACTATTTTAATATTTTACACACATTACCCAATCACTTAAAATTCAAAATGCATTTAAAATTTTGTTTCTACAAGGCTTACCTACTTGGATTTCATCACCAAGGGAGAAGCTGACTTGGTTTTCTAGCCAAGTATAAATATGTGGTTAATGGTATAAATTGGAAAAGAACCCAACACCCTTATCCTTGTGGCATTATGAAACGAAGGGATAGGCCACAATACTAAGCTAGTACCATTACCAATATATATCCCTTTCAACCCAAACATCTTAAAACCAACTTTAGACTACTTTCTACTTCTCTCTTTCAACTAACTTTTGTATCACATTATAATTAAAAAAAATCTAATAATATAATAACAATTAGGGTGACCAACTAGTTAGCATTTACTTTTTAGTTGATTGCTTGATATTTTATAATTATGTGTTGTAATGTAAAACTTTCATTGGCCAACATTGGTGTAAGGTTTTTTTATGTTCCCTAATTAGATTAATCACATTGATCTAATTATTTGTGTGTTTTCTTTCATTTTTGCTTCAAACTATCTTGAATTTTTTCCCTTATTTTATAACACTATCATCTTGGTCGATACATTATCTTTACAAAACTATCCTAATTTATTAACCCTCTATTCTCCTTAGAATATCATCCTAAATTAGAGTATAATTTAGAAATACTTTTTTCATTAATGAATTTCATCAACATCAAGTAAAAGACCCTTCCACAATTTACGACCTTATGATAAGTGGTCAAGAAAAATAAAACCATTCACCTTCCCCCACATTATCACATGGATTTGGGGGAAATATATTCTTTTATTCTCAACCTCTTCTCATACTATGACCTCTTCTTCCTTGATTTCTTCTACTTCCATGTCATGTATCTCTACTAACATGGCAGGTTCAACATCTAGTGGGCCTTTTGCAAGACCCACTCTTCTTAATATTTCCACTAGTGCATCATTTGATACCAATGGTAATCATGCCACTAGTGATTATGTTTCTTCTAAGCCCTCTACTAGTGTATCTTTCACAACACATGTTAGTCATGCTAGTGGTGCCTCCTTTTCTATCAACACCTCTCGAACCATTAGTGTTTTGTATGACACTACTCACCGTGCTACCCAAGCCACTAATACCAATGCTAATGCTTCACATGTTGCACAAATTAATCAAAACACCACTAAAATACATCAAATTTTATTGAAAACTCTTAATAAAATGAATTATTTCTAAGATAATAATGCCCACCAAATGATGCAAATGCAAAATCACCTTATTCATCTCCAAAATTACCCTCAACAAGTTTTATGAAGAATCTCAACCAAAATTCCCCCACATTCCCCTTAGGGATTCACATGGAAATATTATTCCCCAACCACCTCTTGTTAAAAAAATGATTAAACATATTCAAAACAAACCTCTTACACCTTAGATTGCCAACATAGATATAAGAGTTACCACCCCTACCATTAGTTATAATGGGATAACTAATCCTAATTTACACTTAAAAACATTTGGAAACCTATATAAATATTGGCTCAAGTTAAATAATTTTACCAATACTAAGATCTTAGAAAAAACATCTTCATAGATGCTTTAGATTGGTATAACCAACTCAAGTCTCATACCATCACTAGTTTGGAAGATCTAGTTAGTGTTCTAGTACAAGAATTTCAAACTAATGACCTACTTGAAAATACCTTACCTTATTTTGTTAATTTCAAGTAACATGAGATGAAAATCACACTAGATTTCATCAAATGGTGGAAGACCTTTTCTAATAAGTGTGAACATAGCATGGAAGATGATAACCTCTTTCATCTACTCAACAATGCTCTATATCCTAATTTTTAATATTATTTTAAGACTCTCTCTCCATGAAATTTAGAAGAGGATCTCGACCAAGCCAAGAACCAATATTTTCTCATGTGCTAGTTTGAGCCATCACAACCTCTTGTGGGCACTCTCATGCTAATAAAAAATAAAAATTTCCATGATACTAATGATGGTGTCACTGATTCCTATGATACCATTCATAATATTAAAGATATTTCTCCGAACCCTACTTCATAATAATATTCCCCTTTAAACCACACCCCTCATCCTCAATTTTATCCAATAAACAACATCAATCATCATAATCCATTATATTTATCAGAACTCAAAAAACATCTACCAAGTCCTCTTCCATGAGAGATTGATGCCACTCACCCTATGAAATCATAGTATGATCCAAATAAATTTTTCTAGTTTCATGCTAGTTGAGGTCACTATCATGAAACTTATAGGTAATTGAATAACTTATCTATGGATTTCCTCCTTAGTCTAAATTTTTATCATGATTCCCTCATTCATAAATGTCAACATGCCTATGACATTAGCTTTAAATATCATGAAATAAAAAGTAAAAATCAATATTTGAACTAGGCTAATGATTATCTATGAATTTATAAAGTTCCTCTTCCAAACCATCAAGATAATAATGATAAGCCTAATCCTTCCACCAATAATGTTGGAATTTTTATAAAACCAAATCTTGAAGAGAATGTGGTCAACATGACTAATATGTGAAGGGTAGTTTCCTTAATGGATTCTCATCCTACCCAAATGCACTAGTCATCTCACAATTTCTATGTTATCCAAGATTCTTCCACAACTCACCTAATAGAGTTGGGGCAAGAGGACCTTATCTCTTTCAGTGAATAAATTCCAGAACCTCCATTGGATAAAAAATCTCATACCATTTATATAATATCTCCAACCTCTTTACCCATTGCCAATAATATTAAACCTTATAATACTACTTCTTCAAATCTATCACCAGATAAACCTAAATCAACTTCCCCATCCTCTCATGATAATCAACCAATTTATCCCCCAATTAAACCTCCTAAACCACATAAAAACAAATATACATGTGCTTATAATCCTCCTTTCAAATATCTCTTCCAACATTACACACCTCTATCTAGCATTCCACTCATGGGTTATGATGAATGGAACCCTATCATGGAGCTTACCCATATCCCACCTCAAATTCCCTTTCTCAAACTTAAATGGACTTCTTCAAATCATCAAAACTACCTTATGAAACTCATATTAAAAATTAACATCCCCCATCCTCCCTTAGTAGGATATGAAGTTACCTTATTTGGGTTAGAAGATAACATCTTCCAAAAATGCAAAGAGATGTCTATACACATTTACAAAATAATGGACACTTCTCTCTCTCAAATTTCCTATTGCTTCTATGATTATAGATGAGATTATACTTTGTGAGGATGATCCTCCCCTATTTATAATCATCTAAATTGATGACATATTAGTCAAGAATGCCTTGATTAATGAGGTTTCATGTACTTGTTTTACCTCTTTCACCTTCATTAAAACCCTTGGATACTCTAAGTGTAATCTTAATTCCACATGCAACATGTGTCAAGGTTATGAGAAAAGTAAAATGCCTCCCTTAGGTTGTGTGTGGATCCCTATTACCATCCCACCTATCACTATTCAAGTGAAGGTTTGATCTTCAATTTTACCCTTTCCTATAATATCTTACTTGGTAGGACATGGACTCATCATATGAGGGTTGTCGCATCTTCTATCTACCAATGTATCAAGTTTCCTCATATTAGTTAAATATATAGGATTCAAGGTGCCACTAACACTTATAATTTTGAACAATTATAGGATCATGGTTTATTAAAAATTCCAACCTTTGAACCCTTACCAAGTGTTCCATTCTAAGAATCCCAATGTTTTAATCTCCCTAACAACTCTACTTGAGGTTGTCATAGTCACCTCAAACTCATTGGGAATATACCACCTAAACTCTTATATTCTAATGATGATGAGCCTAATGAGATCAACCTCAAGATAAAAAAATTGATCTCTCTTTTCATCTCATTTCCTAGGTTCCACCATCTATGAATCCATGTTCTCATCAACCATATAGTGATGATATACCCATAGTATTAACTAAGACTTGACACTCTATTCATCACATAAACTCTAATGAGAAGGTCATAACTACTTACATAATTGAATCTTCATACACTTGACTATGATGATGGTTATACTTTAGATGACCAATTTATAGGAGGTATTGTTTAGGCTAGAGATGTTGAGATCCTTCATTATCATTCTTCATTATTTCACTCTTTCCATTTATCTTATTACATTACATCTTATATATTTCCTAATTTTAGCATTATTCCTCTTGTTCAAAGGATAGAAATGGTGCATTCACATGGAACACATCCAATTTTTGAAGAACCTTTTAGAATAATGCTTATCGATCATGATATGATTGGTCCTTATCACTTTGGTATATACATGAACATTATAGCCAAATTCTCATTGAGATTCTTACTACTATCCTTAAACCCTCTGTGCATCTTTCTCCTCCTTTAACTAAGCCTAGTTTAGATCCTATTCTCACTCTACCTTTAGCTAAATATCTTCCTACTTCTAATTCTATTTCTATTTTAGTTGATCCTCATCTAGTCTCTCCACCAACTCAACCTCCCCTTTATGATGACCTACTTATTTTACCATTGCTTGCTCCTCTACCCACCCAATGGGATAATCAAGTGTAATATGACATTTGTAGAGTTTTTAGTCATTATATTGTTTATTATAAACTAGTAAAACATTCCTTGGATTATGATTCTAATCCCTATATTAGTACACCCATAAAATATACTAATAATCTTATCTATTTCTTCCACAACACATATAATCATTTCTCCACCCATTACAAAAACTTTGACAATATATAGAAACCTTACATCCTACTTTTATTTATCCTATAGACAAGGCTATACCTCTCCCCAAGTTATTACTAGATTATATTCCCAAAATGGAGAGGTATATTATCTATTGAATCAATGTGGTACCCATGACACCAATCATTACTGAATCCTATAGTAGCATCTCCAAGATCACCTTATGACCATTCTTACACTTATTATCCCTCCTCTTATATGTCACCCACATAGGAAGGCTCCCCTTATTTCCTTAGTGGTCCCTCCAACTTTGGATCCTACTTCACCAATGGTCCCTTCTCCATCAGTGGATCTTTCATGTCCCATAGATTCCACTTCTATTCCTTCTCCTAAGTATCCTATGCATGATGACCCTCATGAGCATGATCCTTTAGTTTATGAGGCTAGGATATGCCCAATAAATGTATAATAAATGACCTCATCTTACTCTCTCTTTATATTAAGTATGATTAAATTTTGTAACTTTTATTTTGATTTGAGATGAGTTAGGATTTGATTATCCATCTTTTGTTGATTGTGATTCTAACATTTTAAAAGACCTATAATTCCTAGCAAGTGTGTTGGAAAATTCTAGTTTTGTAATAAAACATGTCATCATTAGGCTAAAAAATGAATATGAAGTGGATTACATGTTTTTGAAAGCATTGGACTCAATTCAGATTAGTTCTAGAACCTACAGAGTCTATTCTAGAATCATCACAGTTAGTTTTGGAACCATCACAGTTAGTTCTAGAACCATCACATTTAGTTCCAGAACCATCAAATTTCCAAAACCACACCAATTCTTTGCAAGTGAAGATAACTTCACTTTGGAGGAATGTGATTTCTCTTGGGGAGAGGAAGGATCTATAGCATCAGCTTTATAGATATCAAGAGATGGTGAAGAATTTTTGGAAAATAGTATTAATGAGGAGTTTGACCTATAATAAGATAAGTATCATAACTCTTCCTATTGTCCTTTGTCCAACATTATGCCTCTAGGAACTTTCATAGATGGTGCTACATATCATATATTGTTACCACATGCCTGTCCACTAAACACCTTAATGGAACCCTTTCAACAAATTAGTTCATCATATCTTAGAACCAAACATGTTGAGATTCAACTAGGAATTTTTTTCAATATTAATAGCTGGTTAAAGAATGATGAAGAAGTCAAATTGTTTGATGTTCTAAAGTATCATACTAAAGCATTTGCTTGGGACTATAGAGATGTGAAGGGAATTCATCCAAGTATTTGCACCCATAATATTTACACTAAAAATATTAGACCAGTTAGGAAACCTCAGAGAAGGATTAATCCAACATTAAGGGATATAGTCAAATAAGAAATTAAAAAACTATTACAAGTAGGTTTTATCTACCCTATCTCAGATAGCTAGTGGGTGTCTCCTCTTGTAATTGTCCCTAAAAAGAATAGAAAATGGAAAATTTGTGTTGACTATAAGGAACTGAACAAAGCCACCCTGAGAGATTATTTTCCCTTACCATTCATAGATCAAGTCTTAGTCAACCTTTCAGGTAAATAGTACTTTTCCTTCTTGGATGGATTTAGTGGATACAATAAAATTAGAATTGCTACTAAAGATTAGGACAAAACTACATTTACTTTTCCATGGGGTACCTTACCTTACAGGGTATTGCCATTTGGACTATGTAATGCTCCAAAAACATTTCAAAGAGCTATATTAGCAATTTTTGTAGACCTAACAAATGACTATGTGGAGGTATACATGGATGACTTTACTATGTATAGAGATACATTTGATGATGCCTTAAAAAATTTAGACAGAGTATTAACAACATGTGAACAACATCACTTATCTCTTTGTCATGAGAAATGTTTGATGATGGTTGATGCATGGATCATATTAGGGCACCATATTTCAAAATGAGGAATTCAAGCTGACCAAAACATAATCAATATTATTTCAGACTTGCCTATTCCTCAAACTCCCATAGATAATAAATCATTCTTAGGACATCTTGGATACTATAGGCATTTTATCAAGGATTTTAGTAAAATTGTTGCCCCCATGTTTAAATTGCTTACCAAGGACTATGAATTTATTTGAGATGAACAGTATCAACATGCTTTTGAAGAAATTAAAAAGACATTAGTAACTACCCTAATATTGCAAGGACCTAATTGGGAGAAACCTTTTCACATCCAAATTGATGCCTCAAATACCTCAATTGGTGCAGTTTTGGGACAAAGAGATGAAGAAGGAAGAATGTATGCTATTTACTATCTCAGTAAAAATCTTACTCCCATTGAAAGAAATTACACTACCATTGAAAAATAATTTTTGGCTGTGATCTATGAAATTAATAAATTTAGACATTATATTACAGGGTACAAAATATTTTTACATATAGATCACTCAACAATAAAATATTTAATGAAAAAACTAGTTGTTGGAGGTAGAATAATTAGATGGTCATTACTTCTACAATAATTTGATATTACCATTGTGGACAATCTACGCAAATCTAATGTGGTGGTTGATTTCTTGTCCAGATTGACTAGTACAAGGGAGCAGGATCCAGTCAAGGATAACTTTCCAGATGAACAATTGTTTGTTATTTCAGCTAACACACCATGGTTTGCTGACATGGAAAATTATCTTGAAACAAGGAAGTTTGCTCCCTCTTTCACTAAAAAATAAATTAATTAATTAATCAAAACTAGTGCATAGTTTAAATGGTTAAATGGAATGTTATTTAAATGTGGTCTTGATTTGGTTTTACGTAGGTGTGTAAGAGAAGATGAAATTTCTGACATCCTTTAGGCATGTCATGATGAGCCAAGTGGAGGACAATATTTAGTGAAAATAATAGCTCACAAGATACTTGGCACTAGTTACTATTGGCCATCTCTGTACAGAGATGTGAAGAGATATATCAGGCGGTGTGATCTTTGTCAAAGGATGGGACAACCAACCATTACCAATGAAATGCCTCTATAACCACAAGTAGTTATTAAACCATTTGAGAGATGGGGATTCAATTTGTTGGATCTTTTAATCCTCCTTCATAAGGAAAAGAGCACATTCTTGTGTGTACTAATTATGTAACAAAATGGGTAGAAGTGCAAGCTTTAACAAATGCCACTAAATAAGTAATTGTTGATTTCCTTTGGCATAGAGTTATGGTAAATTTTGGAGCACCAAGAAGCTTAGTTTTAGACCAGGGACCACAATTTATGTCTAATATGATCTAGGCTTTCACAATGTATTATCAGATCAATCATAAGAAGTCATCTCCCTATCACCTACAAGCAAATGGACAAGTTGAAGTAACAAATAGAGAATTAGAAAACATCTTCACTAAAATATTTAAAGTTGAAAGAAGAGATTGGGTAAAAAGACTACCTAAAGCTTTTTGTGCTTACAATACAACTTGGAAAACCACAAAAGGGTTTTCACCATATGAGTTAGTCTATGGGGAAAAGCCCTTGTTGCCTATTGATTTTGAACTATAGACATTGAGGATAGTAGCTAAGGTGGGAATTGAATTAGATGTAGCTCAAAAGGAGTGAATCCTTCAACTTAATGAATTAGATGAATTCAGAATGGAAGCACTTCACCAGATAGAGATAATCCAAGGTCAAAAGAAGCAATGGCATGATTCACATATCAAGGAAAGATAATTCAAATTAGGAGACTAGGCATTGCTATTTGATTCTAAGTACTAACAATTCAAAGTTAAATTAAGAACTAGATGGTTGGGACCTTATCAAATTAAGCAAGTATTTGACAATGGTTCTATCTAGTTACTTCCCATTGATGGTAGTAGAAGAATACTCTTGGTCAATGGACACAAGCTAAAACTTTATAGAAACCCTCCTACTAAGGATGAATTCTTGAAGTAGATTGAAGTAAATAAAGAATTTGATCATATGGAAGAACCCAATTCTTCCAAAATGATCAAATAATTAGATGAAGAGATATAGAATAAAGGGAAGAGAATGAAAACCAATACATAACATTCTCTTCCCCCCAAAAAAAAATTAGAGATCAATTGAAAATCAATGATGACAGTTGATCTTCTCAAATAAATGGCTAATTCAAATAATTTTTTTTGAATTCTAACTATTTTCCAACCATTTTTTAGGGATGATGTGTCAGCATGATAGAGGCATTAAATCATCAAGGATGGTAATTATTATTTTAACTTGTTAAAGGTTAAATGGAAAGTTTGCATGTGTGATTAGACTTGATTTATAAATATTAGTATGATGAGTCATCTATTATACATCATGGTTAAATGTGCACAATCATGAGAAAGATATTGATGATGGAATGAGCTAGTAGATAACCATAAAGAATCATTCTTATGACTAAAGAAACTAAATTCACTAGTTTCATAGCTAAGTACAGTAGTTATATAGTTGAAATTGATAAGTTCCAGAGCTGAGTACAGTAATTTTGCAACCAAATTCACCAAATTAGCAACTGAATATGCTAGTTTTGTAGCCAAAATCATTAGTTCTGCTAAGAGGAGAAGTAATTTTTAGCTATCCTGTGAAAGATTAAAAGAAGAATGAATCATGGGAATCAAAAAGAAGTCAGAACTAGACATTGATACCTAACTCCTTACAGATGAAGAAGTAGCAAATATCTTTCAACAGGCAAGATGGCTGGAGTTTCTGAGGAAATTTCCCAAATACAATGATGAACTGGTAAGAGAATTTATTATCAATTTAGATCAAACAAGGACAAAGATTAGGAAGGTTTTCATTCCTTTTTCTATGAATATCATAAGTGAAATGTCTAGAATACCAATAATTCATGTCCCAAACCTTGTCAAAGGGACATTGAAAGACCTGGTTGAAACCCTATTGAAAGAAGGGGAAGTTGAACCCCAATATATTTATAATACAAAGAAAATCATTAAACGATTTAAGAGGGCCAGCTTGCCCAAACCCTTTGATAGATTAGCATTCTAGATAGTTAAATATTTAACCTATGATGGACAATTTGGGATAGTAAGAAAAGAAGTCCTAAAAATCCTTATACACCTTAGATATGGAGCCAAAAATCTAGAATATATAGTAAACCTTCTAGGGTTTCTTTTTGACTCCATCCATAACATGCCCCAGAGGTATTAAAAGGGTGTAGGAACAATTAGACATCATGGGTTAGTGCATTTAATATCCCAACACCATTTCCTTTCCAAGAAAAATGGGGAAGAAATGTGGGACAAATTTATTAACAAATTTGGACAAAACCCCAATATTCCTAGAAGAATAATAACAACTCCTCCTGCTCCTTCAGTTCATTTAAAAAATGCTACCATTACTGATGAAAAGAAAAGATTAGAGGAAGAGAAAATACTGACAAGAAGAAAATCTAGAAGAAATGTTAAAATTTTAGACCCTACTATACCTTATCAAGCCATTTCTTCTTCTACTAAGGCTATAGAAGAATTGGTATCTGTCTCTAACAATAACAATTCACCTAGGCCTAAGCAAAAGGCAAAAACCAAAAGAAGTTCTAAGAGGAGACCTATGTCTACACATTTTGAGGCTCCTTAAGAAAGAAAATGTCATTAAAAGTCTAAAGAAAGTTTAGAGGAGTTGGAAGAACAAGAAAGGATAGAAATTGAAGCTGATGATATTTTGGGTAGCATGGCCATGACTCCTCCTAAACCAAGCCAAGTAAAAAAGGAAAAAAAAGATGAAATATTTGAGGAGCTAGTTTTCCAAGAAATGAGTGAGTCTACAGCACCATCACATGCAGAAGATGAATAGGTATCTTGGAGAAGGAAAGGGAAATCTCCTATGGTGGAATAGGAATGCATAACTCCCCAAGAACTTTTATAAAAAGAAAAAAACCGGTAGATTAAACATGCTCTATTTTTGTCTAGATTAGAACTCATTATCAAGGAAAAGGATGAGGAATTAAACTTCCTCAAGCTCAAGCTAGAAAAGAAGGAAATGTTCCTTGCAAAATTAACAAACTAGTTCATAATTAAGAATGAGGAATTAGTAGAAATTAAAAGGCAACTAATGGAGAATGAGGAAAAATGTACAATATAGAACTCTGTGTCAACAGTCTCTACATAGACTAAATTGACTTATATACCACTCAAGCAGTTATGGGATAACACATGTAGAGAACTCAATGAAATCAAAGCATCCAACATAGACTTGAAAAGCAAACTAGTGGAAGAAAAGAAAGCAAGGAAGGAATGGGAAGACAAATTTTGTAAGGAAGAAAATGATAAGTAGAAATGTCTTGTGAAAATACAAATATTTTGTATGATGAGTGAGAAGTTGCTTGTGTGTAGAAGACCTTCTCCTATTTAAAGCATGTTTTTAGAGGAACAATTCATTCGTTGGTAGTTGGCAAGGATAACATATGGCCTTCCACATGAAATAAAAGATGAAGCTAATTTCTCGGCCGCTACTCCTTAGCTAATATAGAACATAACAACGTTCTTTGTGAATTTTACCTCTATAATTTTGTGCTAGAAATAATATAGGTTTAATGATCAATTTGTATGTAGGAGAAATGTAGCTTAATGTATTTCTCTATATTCTTAAAAATTAGATTGCATGGAAAGAAAGGGAGTTAGAGCATTGGTCAAAGGCTAGTTCATCCAGTCTCTGTATGAGAATTCATTATAGTAATCCACTCACCATTGCTACATATTTCTAATCCCATACATTTAATGATAAATTCAAGGGACCTTATCTTTTTAGTTTACAACAAAGCATATATGTCTTCACCTCTTATGAAATGGCAAGTTTTGATAATATCTATGATGTATGTTTAAAAAGATGGAAATTTGTCCCCATGGCATTAAAAAGAATGAAAGTAATATCCCCTTCAAATTTGATCTAGATTTTAGAAAGGGCAAAAGATTTATGCACAATAATTCTTCAAATCAATGAAACTCCCCTAAGCATATGGATAGGAATGCAGACAAGGCCACCTCTGCTTCTCACCCCCATATCTCCTTGGAAAAATAGAGAACCTCAACATCCCATTCAATTTGAGGAATCGAAAAGAAAATTAGAAGCAATATCAGGGTATAGTACTTCTGAATCAAAGCATTGGGATATTTAGTTCCATCCATTTGATCTAAGCAATCAAATGGAATGCAGGATATACAATCCCAAATTTGAAGAGTGAAGTTTGTAAAGGGACTTACAAACAAGTATGGGGAAAGTGATGAGGCCAGGATATTCCCAATAAATGTATAATAAATGACCTCATCTTACTCTCTCTTTCTATTAATTTTGATTGCATTTTGTAACTTTTATTTTGATCTAAGATGAGTTAGGATGTGATTATCCATCTTTTGTTGATTATGATTCTAACATTTTAAAGACCTATAATTCCTAAAAAGTGTGTTGGAAAATTCTATTTTTGTAATAAAAAAAGTCATTATCAGGCTAAAGAACAAATATGAAGTGGATTGCATGTTTTTGGAAGCATTGGACTCAATTCAGATTAGTTTTAGAACCTACAGAATCTATTCTAGAATCATCACAGTTAGTTCCAAAACCTGTAGAATCTCTTTTAGAACCATCAAAATTGGTTCTAAAAGTCTACCATACTATTTCAAGTTGTCACATTTTTGGACTTAGCTCCAAAACTCTATATTTAGCTTTGGTACTCTTATAGATAAGCTCTAGAACATTTGTGGCTAGGTATAGAACTGAAGAGGATCCATTCCAAACGACTGGCAATCTATCGAATCAATGATCCCATTAAATCAGGAATAGTTTCTTGATTTTCTAAACTTGCAAAATCAAGACATTTATCACACAGCTGGACATGCAGCCACATCTTGATTCAGCATCTATTCTGGGCATGATTCAGTTCCATCATATCTATGAAATAGTTACAGCCATCAAAGCATATATATATATATATATATATATATATATATATATATATATATATATATATATATATATATATGTATATATACCTAGGAATTTAGTAAGATAGAGATATAGAATATAGATAAAATCATTGAAGAATAGAGAGATAAAGGATAGATTAGTACATTTGTAATACAAAACATTTTATCAATGAAATAGCCATTTCTATTTTGAAAGTAAATTAAATTGTTCAAATGCTATTCTAAGTGGAGCAAGGGCCCACTCCTCCAAAGAACCAGGATCTTCATTTTTGTCAGTATTTATATTTATATTCACAAAATTAAATAGGTAACTCTATTACATTTATAAGTGCTTCCAACTCTTTAAAGTTAAGATTTGTTATAAATTTGTTCTTGTAGGCATTTTAGATTAAATTTTCATTTCTACAATGTGTGTTTATTTCTAGCAATCTATTTCATTTCTACAACATGTGTTTGTTTCTAGAAATCTATTTCATTTTTCCAACGTGTGTTTGTTTCTAGCAATCTATTTCATTTCTTCAATGTGTGTTTCCAACAATCAATTTCATTTCTATAATGTGTGTTTATTTCCAGTAATCTATTTCATTTCTGCAACGTGTGTTTATTTCTAACAGATTTGCATAGTTTGATTCCAATAAGGTTTTAACCAAGAAATCCTTAAGACATTAAAAACCCCCCAAAACAAAAAATATACAAATACCTCCATTCAATTACTAAATCACTATGATTCCTCTTGTTGCATATAGCTTTAGACACAACCCATGTTAAATATGACATCAACAGAAAGTTTATTAAATGAAGGGGATGACAACACCCATCATTAGTCATGCCTAATTTTTTGTTGGGGAGAATCAATGAGAGGTATTTTCCCAGCTTTCATTGAAGATCAATGAGAGCCTCACTACATTTAGATTCCAACTTCATAGAGACCTCTCAGATGTTATGGACAATGTTTATGGATAAATTTATTAATATTCTTAAACACAACATGGTGTATCTTAAATTTCTTATTCATTTTGGATTGGATGTGTTCTCCAAGTTTGTATTTATCTAATTTATATCATTTTATTGTACTTCAAATTTTTCTTCACTTTTCTATCTTATATGGATATTTATATTTTGCATTATATGTTGTCTATGGTGTCATTTTATTTTCTTCTAATCTCTTATAGATTCTTTTAACGATTACATGTTTTTATATATGATTTCATTTCTATGGATGTCTTTTTATTTTGTCATTATTTTTAGTTACCTTATCTCCATAACATGAATAATTATTATTGTCACTTTGTTATACAAACCTTGCTCCCCTTAGTATTCCTTATTTACCATATGATCAGTTAGTAAAATAGTCATCTCATTATAATCTCATTTTATTGTTCCATCTTGGATCTCCCTTTGTTCCCATTATATCCTTTTAAAAATTAAGCATACACATGGTTGAAACTTGAGATAACATATAGGTTCATAGGATAGCCTAAGTTTTTTAGTCAGGTATGTCTTTAGATAATCAACTTCCTTTTAACCAAAGTCTAAAGCTCATTTGTGTTTATCACTTTATCTCTCATTATAGATTATTATAAGCTATATGGAGCAGGATCTTAAAATCCATAAAAATTCAAGATCCAAGTCATTTTAACAAAAAATAATTATATAAAAGGCAACATTCAATATTTTAAAAGTCAAATCACACTAAAAGACATGATTACAAGCACATCTTTTTGTAATTAAATCTCAAACTCCATATTTAGTGTCATGATAGAGTCAAGGTCCATTGGGGTGTGGTAGTTTATTATAATGGGAAATAAGAATTAAAAAAACACTTTAGTGCTACCTACATTCTCACATAAGTACCCAATCTTCACAGTAGACTGACATCTTTATAACAGGTTTTGAGGAATGAGGAACACATTGTGAGAAGGTAGGTCCATTTTGCTTTCCTTGTTCACACAACCAACATTAGTTGATCTTAGCACCTCACTTATTTTCATATACATCTTTTTATTTACTATAAATAGGGTACCTTTTGTATACTGATGGTCACTAGTCACTTAGTGTCTTTTCTATGTCCTCAATATGCCTCATGTTTCCTAAGGTCTTCTCATAGATGCCTAAATTGTGATTTTTACATTCCATCTTTCATTTACAATCTTATTATTTTGTTGACTAATCACCCCTACCTAGGGATTTCATTTGTGAGTTACAGTATAAGGCCATGTATAAGACTAGACTTTCCTCACAAATTACCAAATTACCATTCCAAACATTCTTTTTAACATATTTTATCAATAATCTCCACCTCATTAGTGTTCCATTTGTGAATTATAGTGTAAGACCATGGATAGGACCAGACCTTCATCATAAAATTTTCCAATACTTAAGTCATAATGAAATTACATTTGTCAAATTTGAGATAAGTAGTGATTGATCATGAGTTACACATCATTGACATGCTTCACATCTTGATATAGTATTTTTTATGCTTACTTCATTGATCTTTCACTTTTATTTTCTTATTTTTTGATTGCATGTAAGAATACAACTATTTTTCTTAAGTTTTACATACTTCCTAACTTGAATTAGTGTGATCAATTTAAGTTCATTTTTTCAATTTTATTATTCTTTTATAGTTCCCAACATTATTTAGTATGATTGATTGACTTAATTTTCTTAAAATACCATTTGATGTATCTTATGCCTTGTAGTTTATTACATTATTTCCTTACTTCCCAATGTGATATAGTATGATTTTACTTTTTTTAATTTGATTCAAATCTTTTTCATGGTTTCAAAACATTTTGTTATCCTTTTTTCTCACTTTGGTTTATTATATTTAGTCATCTTGTAATATTACACATTTCCCATCATGATATAGTGTGTAGTACATTTGTTTTGATTAGTTATAATTTTTTGAGTCATTTTTGTCTTTTTCATTTTAACCATGTATGTGTATCAAATAATGGTAGAAAAGAAAAAACACTCCACATATGTTTCTCATAACATATATAATAATAGATAAATACATGTGGTAGACATAAATATATCCGTGCATTAACATCCATAATAAAATAAAAGTCATGAGATCAAATCCAACTATCAAAATAAATATTTATATATCATATGTTTTTTACAATACAAGTTATAAAATATAAAATACGTAGCTCCAACTCTATGACTGGGCTCCATCATGCCTATCCATGCTGGCCATAGATGCATAGGATTATCCCCTCTAAATGGTACACTATAATGAGGTAGTTTAGGATCTCAAATCTTATACCTATCCCTATAATTTGGCCACCTAGTCTTAAACCTATCCAAGCTAGACTGTAATAGCCATATGCACTACTCTCTCTTAAGCCAAGGATTGATAGGCCTATGCCTCTCCTATCTAATCCCTATCCATGTATATAATCCATCCCCACATGTCTGTATCTTCCTTTTAGCCTCCCCCATTAGTCTAATCCATAATTCTTGGGTTAGGGTATAAGGGACCATGGGAACATCTAGAGTGGTGGGGTTGTATGGTGTTAGCACCTTATCTAAAATGTCATTATATGTGGCCATAATCAAGGCTCCCCATTTGACCTTCTATATCACTAGATCTACAAAACCAAAACCAGATAGAGATTAGATCACATATATATGTCAAAATATCTTTATATACTATAACCATATGTAGCTAGTATTATATATCAAAACTTAATTCAAAATCACAACATTTCTCACCACTCTTGATCTCACCAAACATCATCTCTCTATCTACTTGCCTAATAAACATAGTCTATTTGTCTAATTATCCCTAGATTTCCTCCACACCATTGTAAATCCTAGTGTCACCACTTTTGCATGTCATGACCCTCTCTTAAGAGGTGTCTCTATAGACTAGTTATGTTTTAGAATTGATACTAGGTCATCCTACACTGTCACCCTCACTTGTGCCCACTCTTTTCAGTGGTGACTTCATATATGGTGTGGCTTATGTGATCACTATTGCTATAGTGCCTACTATGGTTCACGTTATATTCCTCCATCTACATCCATATCGTCCCCTCCCTTGACCACCTACTACTATACTCGATTAGTCCATGGTCTAACATGATACAACCTAATCACATGTATCTCCACTAGTAATCCTCATCCTCCTCTTCAACTTAACTCTCTAGTATGATGTGCGCAATAAAAAATCACTACTAGAGGGGTCATTAGGTTTTGGATTCTGACCTACCATGGTAAGTGTGACACCAAATGTGGCTTTACACATGAAGTATAGTGACCTATGATATGTACCCATGCCACCTCTATCACCACATTTAACCAATTAGGCCATATAATAGCAATGTACATATAGGGATTCCACATTATATCCACTCATGTGATAGTATACAATATTAGAAATGGGGCATAACCTGAGCTACGTGGTCCCATCTCCATCTCATCATATGAGGTAACTTGTAATTGATAAAATGGGGCAACCCAACTAATTGGCACATAAGAAACCTATCATATATCCAAGTACTCAATAAAATAATAGGCCCCAT